>PVJL010016233.1:0-21607 GCA_004026885.1 Lyroderma lyra
AAGCATGATGATCTCCAGGTCCATCCATTTTGTTGCAAATGGCAATATTTCATCTTTTCTTACAGCTGAGTAATATTCCATTGTGTATATGTACCACAGCTTCTTTATCCAGTCGTCTGTCGCAGGGCACTTTGGTTGTTTCCATGTTTTGGCCACTGTGAACAGCGCTGCAATGAACATTGGGGTACATAAGTCTTTGTGGACAAAGGTTTTCAAGTTCTTTGGGTAGATCCCCAGAAGGGGGATTGCTGGGTCAAATGGTAACTCCATTCCCAATTTTCTGAGGAACCTCCACACTGCCTTCCACAGTGGTTGTACCAGTCAGGTCTAATAGTGATAAACTCCCTCAAATTTTATTTATCTGAGGAAGTCTTTATCTCTCATTTCTGTAGCTCTGCTGGGCAAAGTATTCCTTACTGACAGTGCTTTTTCTTTAAGCACTTTGAATATATCCTCCCACACTCTACTGGCCTGTGAAGTTTCTGCTGAGAAATTTGATTCTAATCTTATGGAGGTCCCTTTGTATGAATGAGTAATTCTCCTTTTGCTGCCTTCAAAATTCTCTCTTTGTCTTTGATTTTTGACAGTTTTATTATAATGTGTATAATTGAAGTATTTTGGGGTTTGAATCTATATCAGGACCTACCAACTTCATATACATGGGTTTCCATATCTCTCCCCAGATTTGGGAAGTTTTAAGCCATTATTTCTTTAAATAAGTTTTCTGACCCTTTATCTCTTTCCTTTCCTTCAGGACTCACATAATGCAAATATTATTTTTCTTATTGGTGCCCCATAATTCACACAGATTTTCTTCAAGATATTTTATTTTTATAAATTCTCCACTGAATGGAAAATTTCTGTTTTTTAAATTACATGAAACATTAAATATTATATTCGTTTCAGGTATACAGCATAGTGGTTAGAAATTTATAATTTAACAAAGTGATCCTCTAGTAAGTCTAGTACCCACCTGACACCATACACACATATTACAATATTATTCACTATGTTATCTATGTTGTACTTTACATCCCTGTGACTCTTTTTTTTTTTACTGCCAATTTGTATTCCTTTTTTTTTTTTTTTTTTTTTTTTTTTTTTTTTTTTTTTTTTTGCTTTTTGGTATGTGGGTAGCTCCCTGACTGGGAATCGAACCCAGACCGCAGCACTGACAGCACCAGCGCCAAAGCCTTAAGCCACTACACCATCAGGGAACTCCCCAATTTGTATTTCTTAATCTGTTCACCTATTTTACTCAGGTTTTCATCTGGCAACCATCAGTTTGTTCTCTGTATCTATGAGTTTGTTTCTATTTGTTTGTTCTTTTATTGTGTTTTTTAAAATTCATACATAAGTGAAATAATAGTATTTGTTTTTTTCTGACTATTCAACTTAGCACAATACCATCTAGGTCCATTTATGTTGTTGCAGATGGTAAGATTTCATTCTTTCTTATGACTGAGTAGTATTCCATTGTATATATGTTGTAATTATACATGGTCTCCTCCTTTTGTATTTTAACCCTTGTACTAGCTTTGTATAATAGTTAGTTTATCCACTGCTTTTACTAAGTTTTTGCCTTTGCCTTTGTCAGGGAGATTTTTTCTTTCTATATTTTCTTACTCATGTTTTTTCTTTTCTTTTCTACTTAAAGAAATTCCTTTAACATTTCTTGTAATACTGGTTTAGTGGTGATGAACTCCTTTAGCTTTTTCTCATACGGGAAACTGTCTTTCCTTTAGTTTTAAGTGCTAGCTTTGCTGGGTAGAGTAATCTTGGTTGTAGGTCCTTGCTTTTCACCACTTTGAATATTCCATGCCAATTCCTTTGGGCTGCAAAGTTTCTGTTGAAAAATAAGCCAATAGACTTATGAGAGCTCCTTTGTGTGTAACTAACTGCTGTTCTCTTGCTACTTTTAAGATTCTCTCTTTGTCTTTAACCTTTGGCCTTTTTAAATATGGTATGTCTTGGTGTGGGCCACTTTGGGTTCATCTTGTTTGGAACTATCTATGCTTTCTGAAATTGTATGCTTATTTCTTTCACCAGGTTGGAAAATTTTCAATTATTTTTTTCTTCAAATAAGTTTTCTTTTTATTTTATTTTATTTTATTTTATTTTATTTATTTTCCAACTATAGTTGACCTTCAATATTATTATATATTAGTGCCAAATGTACAGAATAGTGATAAGACATCTATATATGCTTCACTAAGTGATCTACCTGATACACCTAGTACCCACCTGGTGCCATATATAGTTATTACATTTTTTACTATATTCCCTGTACTTTTCTTTACATACTTGTGACTATTTTGTAACTACCAACTTATATTTCTTTTTTGGAGTTTATTTTTCAATTCCATTTGACATACAATATTATATTGGTTTCAGGTGTACAACATAGTGATGAAACATTTATATAACTTACAAAATCTTCATTCTGATACATCTGGTTTCCATTTGATACCATATAATACCATATATAGTTATTAAAATGTTATTGACTGTATACCCTATGCTGCATTTGATATCCCTGTGGTTATTTGGTGACTATGAATTTGTACTTCTTAATTTCTTCCCCTTTTTCTCTCACCCATCCAGCCCTCCTCCCATCATCCCAACAAATCTGATACCTTATAGAGTTATTGCAACATTATTGACTTTATCCTATGTTATATCCTACATCCTTATAATTATTACTTTGTAACAACCAAACTGAACTTTCCAATTCCTTACTCTTATTTTGCCCATTCCTCCAACCTCCTCCCATCTGGCAACAATTAAAATATTTTCTATATCTATGCATCTGTTCCTTTTCCACTTGTTTATCTTATTTGGATTCCACCTATAAACAAGGTGAACTTATATCTATCTTCCTCTATTTGACACTCCACCCAGTATAATATCCTTCATGTCTTTTAATTGAAAGTTTTAATCCACTTAAATTGAAAGTAATTGTTGATAGATGTGTAGCTCTTGCCATTTTATTATTCATAATTTTTGCTTTTTTTTCTTCATCTTAAGAAAGTCTAACATTTCTTGTAGTATTTGTTTGGTGGTGATGAACTTTAGCTTTGTCTTGTCTGTGAAGCTTTTTATCTGTCTTTCAATTTTGAATAATAGTCTTACACAACATATTATTCTTGTTTGCAGATTATTGGTTTTCATCATGTTGAATGTTTTCTCCCAGTCCCTTGTGGCCTGGAAAGTTTTGGTTGAGAAATCAGCTTACAGTCATATGGGTGCTCCCTTATAAGTTACTACTTGCCTTTCTCTTGCTGCTTTTAGAATTCTCTCTTTGTCTTTAACTTTTGCCATTTTAATTATGATGTCTCTTGGTGTGGGCCTATGTAGATTCATCTTGTTTGGGACTCTGTGCTTCCTGTCTTGTATGTCTATTTCCTTCTCCAGGTTATGAAAATTTTTCAGTCATCATTTCTTCAAATAAGTTCTCCATGGCTTGCTCTTTCTCTTCCCCTTTTGGTACCCCTATGATACAAATGTTGTTATGCTTGATGTCCCAGAGGAATATTAAACTGTCCTTACTTTTCTTTTTTTGGGGTGGGGTGTCTCTACAGAACTTCCACTGGGAACCACAATGACATCCATCACATGTCTGATATTGGTAGCTCCCATGCTTTTTCTTTGTTCCTAGTTATCTCCAAATAGCCAGTCTTCCAAACAGTTATTGTTCATTTTCTGTGTAATTCTTTCTTCATTTTTCTCTCCACTGTGTTGCTCTACATTTTTCATTGGAGTCTAGAGCCCTCCCTGGGGTTATTTTCATTCATGGAGAGCTATCTAATTTTTTTGTTTGTGGGGAAACTGGTGTTTCTTCTTCACTGTCTTACACTATTCTAAGGGAATTCTTCAAATGTGAAATTTTAACAAAATAATATTCCCACAACAGTTTCATAGCAAGTACAAAAACCACATGGTATGTATTTTTGAGATATGAAGAGCAAAGATGGGTAAATGTTTTGTGCAATGAACAAGAGAGTAAATATTTTAGGTTCTGTGGGCCATGCGTTCTCTGTTGCAAATGTTCACTCTCTACAATACCTAAAAAATGCCATATACAACACATAGGCGAATAAGCAAGTCTGTATTACAATGAAACTATTTATGAATACTAAACCATGAATTTTATATAGTTTTCACATGTCATGAAATGTTATTCTTCTTTTTATTTTTTCAACCATTTAAGGTTGCAATAACCTTTCTTAGGTCATGGGTTGTACAATAGGTTGCCAGTTGGATTGACCGGAGTTTTCCAACTGGTGGTCAAAAGCATAATAATAAAATGTGTCTTGTTAGAGGTATTGGTAAAAGGAGGATTTTGTAAGTTCTACTAAATCAAGAGGAGTTAGATATGTGGCATGCTAACAGATCCATTAAAACGAGGATATTTGGGAGAATACGGCACCAAGAAGACTTAAGCCCTCTCTGTTGGTAACTTAGGCAGATGCAGAATGTTAAGTGGGATAGCCATGACTCAGAAGGGCCATCCTGATCATCTTAGAAGATTTTTACATTGCCAGAAAGGTTCTCATGAGAAACAATGATAATGGATCTACAGATGATGATTTTATAAGTAGAGGTGGCCCCTGGATCCCTTAGTTTCACCAATATAAAGGTTAAAAGACCCCAATACTCTGGACATCCAGCAGGTTTCCCAAGATGAACTGGGCTTCAAGATCCTAGATGAGTCACTTGTGTCATCTTAAAAATTTACCTAAGGTGAAAAGTGAAAGGCATTCAAAAACTTTGAAAAGGAAGAAGGGAAGGGGTTATAACCATTATTCCTTAGAATCTGACTAAGATATGAACTTGAGGTACCTCCCTGGGGCACAATTCCTGACATGTGCTCAGCTTCTTACATTTTACAAAGGTAAACTTTCCTGTCTGTCTAGGTGGTTTCCTCAGAAGCAGATCCTGAGACAAGGCTAGAGTGCAGGTGCATTACTCAAAAATGATCCCATGGAAGCACCAGTAGGAGAAAGGAGTGAGGCAGGAAAGAGGAAACCAATGTAACCTGCATTAGGAACAGGTTACCCCTGTGAGAAACAGATTGGATGCACTGGAGATCTCTAGGAGACAATGTGGAACACATCTCAAAGCTTTCTCTCTTGGGGATCAATGAACTGCCATCTGTTACTGGTTGAGGTCCCCTTCTGGAGCATTAATATACCCTGTGTTTCTGGTCTGTCCTGCTTTGGGCTGAGAGAGAGCCCTCAGATGATAACCACAGGTGCTTACAGAAGGACATCTTTGACATGTGCTTCAATGGTGGATGCAGAGGGGCTGCAGTCAGAAACCAGTTGTATCTGCTACACCATCCATTATCTCCTTCATCTATCATGACCACATACAAGGAGATATCACAATCCACTCAGGATGAGAAAACCTAGGATCAGTAGGGCTAATACCTCAAGTCATGGGATTCAACATAGAGAGTTGTCTGTGTTGTTCACTCTTTATCCCCAGCACTTAGAAAAGTGTCAGGTGGAATGCAGAAAAATCACATAGGATGAATGCATCAGTCAAGTCAACACTTGAGCCTGGAACTTCTCACCCAGAGCCCACATTTCTTCCACTGATGTGGCAAGAATGTACCAGTATTGGAAACAAGCAGTGTGTCACTGCAATTGGGTGCATAAAAAAGGTGTTTGATGAAGAAAGGAAGGAACAAGCAAACAAATCTATTCTATGTATTTATGTTCTATATTTCCCTCCCATTCTTAGGAACCCCAGAATTATACCAGAACCAAAGGATAAAATGGCCCTCTCCTACACAGTCATGGAAGAGTGATGATTTCCAACAAAAATTCACGCAGCTGCTACTTCTACACAGATCGCAACTCAGGGACAAGGAATTCCTGCTCTGGGGAAGAAGCCATCACAGACTGGTAGAGGAGCAAGTACATTTGATTGAGGTCAGAGATTTATTTGGCCCAGGCCTGGGTACACAGGAAGGGCCTCACACAGTTATATTGCATGGGGTTGCTGGAATCGGGAAGTCAACACTGGCCAGGCAGGTGAAGGTAGCCTGGGAAGAAGGCTGGCTGTACAGGGACCGCTTCCAGTACGTCTTCTACTTCAACTGCAGAGAGCTGGCCCAGGCCAGGGTAATGAGTCTCACTGAGCTCATCACAAAAGACTTGGATGCCCCTGCAGTTCCTATGGAACAGATCCTGTCTCAGCCGGAAAAGCTGCTCTTCATCCTTGATAATTTAGATGAACCAAACTGGGACTTGAAGGAGCGAAGGTGTGAGCTCTGTCTGCACTGGAGTCAGCAACAGCAGGTGCCCACACTACTGAGCAGTTTGCTGGAGAAAACCTTACTTCCTGAGGCTTCTCTGCTGATCACAACTCGGATCACAGCCCTGAGGAAGTTCATTTCTTTGTTAAAGCAGCCACACTGGGTGGAGGTCCTGGGTTTCTCTGAGTCTGCCAGGAAGGAATATTTCTACAATTACTTCACAGATAAAAACCAAGCAGTTAGAGCCTTTAGTTTGGTTGAATCAAACCAGGCACTCTTAACCATGTGTCTCATGCCCTTGGTGTCCTGGCTGGTCTGCACTTGTCTGAAGCAGCAGATGGAGCAGGGACAACAACTGTCACTGACGTCCCAGACCACCACAGCCCTCTGTCTGCACTACTTTTTCCACACCCTCCAAGCTCAGTCTCTTGGAACTAAGCTGAGGGTTTTGTGCTCTCTGGCTGCTGAGGGCATCAGGCAAGGAAAGACCCTGTTTAGTCAAGGGGACTTATTGAAGCATGGGTTAGATGGGACCATCATCTCTACTCTCTTGAAAAAGGGTGTTCTTCAAGAGCACCCCATGTCTCAGAGCTACAGCTTCATTCACCTGTGTTTCCAGGAGTTCTTTGCAGCAGTGTTTCTTGTATTGGGTGATGAGAAGGAGGAAATCATTGAACATGTGAATAAGTTGATAGAAGTATATGGGATAAATAATCTGTCTGGGACACCAACCATGTGTTTCCTTTTTGGCCTTTCGAGTATTGAGGGGCTGAAAGAGATGGACAGGATCTTCAAAGACACACTATATGTGAAGTGGACATGGGAGTTACTATTGTGGGCTCAGATGGAGTTCCACGGCAGACGTTCCTCCCTATCACCATACTCTTGGCAGTTGCTACACTGTTTATATGAGATGCAACATGAGGCATTCTTGAGACAAGCAATGGCTGAGTTACAGGGAATGAGGATGTATGTCCAAACTGACATGGAGCTCCTGATGTTCACTTACTGCTTTAAATTCTTCCACTGTGTGAAGAGGCTTCAGTTGAATGAGGGTGGACAACACAGACAAGCCTGGAGGCACCCCCGTGTAGTTCTGTGAGTACTCCTCCCTCCCCTCTCCCCAGCTCCTCTGTTGGTTCCACCATCCTGGGCACTGGAGTCAGTCTCACTAAGACTGGTCCCAGAGACTAAAGACTGAGGTCATCAGTGCCTTCTAACTGCCAAATCTGACCATCATTTTCTATAGTGGTATGTGACCCTGTGACCTGCCCTGCCTGCCTCTGGGCAGCCTGCTGTGGCCCTGTCTTGTTCTGCTACTTCTCTTCCTGCCTCTGTCATGATGACCACCTTCTCTTGTGGGCACATGTCCACTCTGATGTTGACCTCAGCTCCCTTCCACACAACCCACTTGCTTCTGTTTCTGTCCTTACATGTTTTCCTCCAAGCAACAGCTCAGTCAGCTGCTTCAGGGAATTCAAGCAACTATTGAACATAGGCTGTTGACTATGACATTGACCCTGAGATCTCTACCATCACCTCAACATGTGTGTTTGAAAAGGAGTCTCCTTTTCTGCAAAACTGACTACCTTGTTAGTGTCAATGATGCACTGTTGCCCCAGGCACTCCTCCTGAAACCCGCCATCTGAGTATGGCAGAGTAGCTTTCTCTAACCAAACGCTGTTAACTTCCCCATCCAGATTCCCTCAGTGGCAGCATTGTTCATTCAGTACTTTCATATGTCTATTATCTCCTTTTAGATGATTCATTTCCATAAATGTTTATTAAGCACTGATTTTTATGCAAGGCCTTACAGATAACAGATTAATCAAG
This sequence comes from Lyroderma lyra, assembly GCA_004026885.1. NCBI lineage: Eukaryota > Metazoa > Chordata > Mammalia > Chiroptera > Megadermatidae > Lyroderma > Lyroderma lyra. Next base: position 8,099 of record PVJL010016233.1, read on the forward strand.
CACATTCTTGCCCTCAACTAAAAATCAGAAGAAGATAGACATTTATCCAATAACTAGAATAAAACACAAAGCCTATGGTTAGAGAGGCATGCATGAGTCAGGATGGTACCCAAAAATGTGGATCAGAAAAGGACAGAATCTCAGAGGAAGAAATGTTGAACTGGGTTTTTTATTTTTAGATTTTTAGAAGTATTTCTCCATGTAATAAAACTCAAGTTCACTGTAGAAAAATAAAGGTATGTAAATAAGCAAAGATATAAAAATTAATATCAACCAGAATTTCACCACTCAGAGGTGACCATCATTAAGAATGGAGGTATACTCTTAGTCTTCTTTCTTTTTGAAAAAAATTTTAAATTTATTTTTATTGTTAGACTTATTGAGGTGACATCTGTTAGCAAGGACTACATAGGTTTCAGGCATACAATTCCACAGTGCATTGTCCACTTGTTGTATAATAAATTCACCACCTAATGTGACTTCTCTTTCCATCACCTTATATTTAGCTTCCCCTCCCCCATCTCCCATGCCCTCCCTCTTCTCTTTTCCCCTCCCCACTCGTCCCTAAATAAACATTAAACTATTGATTGTGTCCATGGGTTATATAGTCTTTTTTCTATGAACATTTCTAGGGCAAAACTGAGCCATACTGTATATTTTACTTTGCAGTCAGATTTATTTTTTATTTTTATATCAAGGCTATCTTATATCATGAAGTAGCCTGATACAATATCATTTTGAATAACTATAAGGTATTTTACAGGGAACATTTCATAACAGTTTTGACAAAGTATTCTCAGGTACTTAGGGTATTTCTTGTTGCTCCTGGTTTTAAATGTGAACTGGTTCTTAAAAGACCTGTATATAGGTGTTGCAGGTGGTAGTGGCCTTCAGAAGTATACTGAGCAGGTACAGAGACACAGATCAGGTGGGGAATGAGACAAACCAGGGGCACTGGGACAAAGCAAGAGATTCTGCAATGGTCAGTGGCAAATATTGCCTAGAAAGTTTCCCATAGGAATGTCAGAGGCTGCAGCTACGGTTGGGAGGGAGATTTTAAAGGCATTGAGTCAGCCAGTCAAGGCAGAGAAAATAGCAAGGAGGTTACTATAAAAATACAAAAAGTCCAGGAAGAAATTATGAAGATTAGCCAAAGATTGTGGAAAAGGAGAGGAGGACCAGCCTAAGACAGTAAGGATGGCAGCTCCAGTATCTGGTTTATCATTAAGTAATGAGCATTTTAAATAATAAATTTTTATATTTTTCTTTTGGTCCCTCTGATTAAAAATAAAGTTGACAAATGTTGACTAAAACAAAAAAATTGAGAAATGTATTAGATATAATTCAAATTCCTTAAAATGAAATAAATCTTTAAAAAAGTAAAAAAACACATTGAAGTTTCAAATGAGCGTTTTGAACACTTGCAGCATGTATATATGTATATCTATAGGTGTTAAAGCTAAAAGTGCACTAAGATTCTGGGATACTCTGTAATACCGTCACATCCTCACAAAACCCTCTACAGTAGGAATGGTAGTCCCCTTCTGGAAGCTGAGGAGACTGAGTGAGGCACAGAGAAGTGGACTTCACCTGCAGGCAGCTGGCTCCAGACCCTCTGTCCTCATGGTTGCATGGCTTCACAAACTTAGGGGGAAAGATGAATTGAGTGGGGACATAATGGGATGAATTAGGCCAAGGTGCTACTGAGCTGTCAAGGTGGAGCAATTGGGCAAGAACATGCAGATACTAGTTGCAAACTTGAAGGAGAATTTGAGTCATCAAACCTAGCAGTAGATGAATTCACTAAAGTAGTCTGTGAAAATGGAGAATTTAAATTGGTAGAAACTAAGTGAGGCAGTGAACCCTAATAGTCACAGACAAAGCCTGTCCTTCTCCCTCCCCAAGCTACAAAATTTCTTTCCTGGGATATTCCCCTTTGCCAGTTCTCTCCTGGGGACCTCTCTGTGGTCTTGCTATCCTTGGAAGGAGATAGGGTCCCACACCTACCAAACTGGAAAGCAGTATAGTTACATACAACATTCCCATCACAACATCACCTTTACATTACCTCTCCCAGAGTCCATTCCCTCCTCCCATCTCCTCCTTTCCTTTCTGATCACTGGGGCTCCAGAATATCTGTGCCAAAGGAAGACAGACATGTCTGTATTGAAGAGAGGAAGGCTGTCTGCATCCCCAAGCTCTTCCTCTGTGCCAGGCCCTATACTAGGTACTCCAAATACAAAAGATGGACAACATCTGCCTCTAACCTCAAGGAACTTCCAGACTGATGCATAAATGGACCCACGCAATGGACATCTCAGTCCATTATGGCAAGAGACCCACAAAATAAATGGACCACAAAATGAATGCTTCAGCACAGTGTAGTATAGCTTTACACAACGAACCACACAGAGGGCACCTGGCCCAGGGTGGCGGGGAAGAGAGGGGTAGTCGGAGAGGCTGGTCAGCCCTGGTGATAGCACTGCCCATTGCAGCCTGGCACTCAGTGAGACTGAGCCCACTGTGTCATGCTGGGCTGTGGACCTAAGTCCCTGCACACACAGGTCACATCTCTCCTGTCCCTCTTTCTCTTCCTCAGGTTCAGCTGTGTTCCATTCACAGATGCCTGGTGGAAGATTTTCTTCTCCATTCTCCACGACCCTGGACACCTGCTGGAGTTGGACCTGAGTGGAAACTTTCTGAGCTACTCTGCAATACAGAGCCTTTGTGAGGCCCTGAAATATCCTCACTGCCACCTGGAGACCCTGAGGTGAGTGTAGCCTGGGTTCTGTTCAAAAACGGGGATGGACAGGGGATCCAAACTAGAACTGTATCTAAGATGTGTGTTTGGTCTTTGTATTTAACAAATAGTCATTGAGCCCCCTCTGGTCATGCACCATGCCAGGGGCCAGTATAGTAAGCAAACACAGACAGGATTCTTTTGTCACAGAGCTTGCAAGAGGCTGACATTAATCAAGGAACCACACAAACAAATGTGTTATTACAGGCCCAGAAAAGGGCCTCCAGTGGAATTTGGGTGATGATGGTGTGTCAATGTAGGTTCACTCTTTGCAACAAATGTGCCATCCCAGTAGCAGATGATAGTGGGGGAAGCTGTGCATGTGGGGGCAGTGGTACATAGGAACTCTCCATGCTTTCTGTCCGATTTTTCTGTGAACCTAAAATGAACAATAGACTTTAGTTCTAAAAAACTAAAGTCTATTTAAGAAAGACAGAAGAAGAAGGCAGAGAATGATGAGGAACAGGAGGAAGATAAGAAGGAAGAGAAGGAGAAAAAGAAGAAAACAAAAAGGAGAAGAAGAGGAGCAGGAGGAAGAGGGGAAGGAGGAGGAGGAGGAGGGGAATGAGAAGGGGGAGGAGGAGAGGGGAGAAGGGGGAGGAGGAGAGGGAGGAAGGGGGAGGGGAAAGAGGGAGAGGGGAGAAGGAAGAGGAGGGGTGGGAGGAAGAGAGGGGGACGGGGAGGAGGAGGAGAAGGGGAGGAGGACATGAGGAGCAGAGGCTCTGGATCCAGCTGTCTGCATGTTAATTCTGTTTCTCAGTGCCACATTCAGTCTCCATGAAAGGAAAAGGGGCAGGGGGAGCCTGAAGAGGAGGACCTCAAATTAATAATGTTTCAACTTAAGAAACTTCAAAAACAAAATAAAAGGAGCAAACATAACCAAAAGCAAGAAGAAGAAAGGAAATAACAAAGACAAGAGTGGGAATAAATAAAACAGGGTATAGATAAACCATACAGTGAGTAATGAAAGAAAAAGTTACTTCTTTGAAAAATCAACAAAATGGACAAACTTTTAGCTAGATTGATTAGGATAAAATGGAGAAGAATCTTACTAAAATCAGGAATGAAAGAGGGGAACATCTCAATTGACCTCATAGAAAAACTTTAAAAGAACTTTAAAGGAATATTATGAAATATGATAAGCCAACAAATTAGGTATAAATGAAATGGACCATTTTCTAAAAAAAAGATAAATTACTGAAACTGAATAAATAATAAATAGGAAATCTGGATAAATCTCTAACAAGTAAAGAGATTGAACTAGTAAACAGAACCTTCCTACAAAAAAAAAAAGAGCCCAGGCCCAGATGGCTTCACTGATTAGTTATGCCATATTTAAAGAAGAATTAACACCAATATTCTCAAACTTTTCAAAAAAGCAGAAGAGGGAATACATGCTATGTCATTTTATGTGGCCAGCATTACCCTAATATTAAAATCAGACAAAGGCAAGCAAAGACATCACCAAGGAAAAAAAATACAAACCAATAGTTCTTATAAATATAGATTCCAAAATTCTCAACAAAATACTAAAAACATAATAAAGGTTTTGTCCATCATAACCAAGTGGGACTAATCTCAGGAATACAAAGTTGGTTTAACTCAGAAAAATTAATCAATGCAATATATCACCTCATTGAATAAAGGACACAAAATACATAATCATCTCACTAGATACAGAAAAATCAGTTGACAAAATCCAACGCTTTTTCACATTAACATGACAAAGATGTCCACTCTTTCCATGTCTGCTCAAATTGTACTAGAGGTTCTATCCAGGGAAATTAGGCAATGGAATAAAATAAAAGTCTTCCAGATTGTGAGAGAAAAAGTAAAACTATCTCTATTTGCAGCCCACATAATCTTGTATGTAGAAAATCCTAAGGAATCCACAAAAAAAATAGCTATTAGAAATAATAAGCAAATTCAGCAAGGTCTTAGTGTACATTATCAATATATGAAAATCAATTGTACTTCTATATACTAACAATCCAAAAATGTATAAAAACAACTCCATTTAAAATAGCATAAACATAAAATACTTAAAATAAATTTAACAAAAGAAGAGGCAGATTTGAATACAGAAAACTATAAACTGTGGTTGAAGTAATTAAACAATGGAAAGATGTCTCATGCTCATGGATTGGGAAACTTAATATTAAGATAGGAATACTTTACAAACTGATCTGTAGATTTAACTCAATCCCTATGAAAATCCCAGCTGCCATTTTTGCAGAATGGTCAAGTTGATCCTAAAATATATATGGAAATACAAGATTGCATGTCAAGCCCTGGGAACATATCCCCCCACCTCCCCATTTTTAGTGACCAGGAGAATCAACAAAGATGCCTGAGAAGGAGCATCTAGGGAGGTGGGGAGAACACCAGTGTGGTGTCCTGGAACCCAGGAAAGCAGAGGTTTCAAGGAGGGTGTGGTCAGCAGAGGCCATTGCTCCTGGGAGGTCAACTAAAATAAGGACTGAAAGTTGTCCATTGGATTAGTGTTAGGGAAGTTATGAATGTCTTTAGCAGAAACAGTTTTTATGATGTGATGGGGAATTTATTTATTAGAGATTGGAATACATAAAAGAGGGAGACAGAGGTGGAAATGAGACCATAAATACAAATACCTTTTTCAAAGACTTTGGTAGTAAAGAATAAAAAGGATCTAAAGTGGAGGGGAATGCGGAACTGACTACAGGTGTGTGTGTGTGTGTGTGTGTGTGTGTGTGTGTGTGTGTGTGTACTTGAACACAAATTTGTTTGCATTTAAAAGGAAACAACCTGAGTCTAAATATCTGAGGAAAAGAAATGTTGAAAGATGCAAGAAGGAGAAAAAGTAACTTTCTTCCTTCAGAGGTAGAGATAAAAGAAAGACTAGCCTTGTATGAGAGGGGTAACACCTCTTCTGTAACAGGAGGGAACGTAAAGACAGAGTAGAAGGAGGTTGGCACATGCATACATGGGTTTGACTGCAGAAAGTTAGTGGGTTACCATATGATGGCTTAATTTTTTTATGCGAAGTTGGCTTGAGTTGTCTACTGATAGTGAGTATGAGGGTTGGGGTGTTGGAGGTTTGGGGGAAGGGAATATTTTGAAATTGCTATTCTAGAGGGGGAGATTTCTACCTGGAAGGCATTGTTGAGGCCCATGTGAGAGTCATGGTTGTGATTCATAATGGCAGACACTGGCCTTGTTACTCAAGTGCAGATGTGGGTGGGGGAATGGGAGAATGGCAGAGTTTGGGATTATCTAGGATATGGTGGAAGGTCAGAGGGTGAGACATTCAGGATATTAGCACTGACAAATCATGGAATCTAAGCTAGTTCCCAAGGGAAGTGAAGAAAAGAAAGTGATGAGAATTTTGGACAAAGGAAAAATTCCAGGGATTGCTCATTGAAGAAGTGTCCTAGTGGGAGAAGTTGAGCAAGCCAAATAAGGAGACAGAGCCAAACTGTGGTTTTCTGTGTCCACACAAGGCTGCTCCACCCCTCCTAAAAACATTCCAATGAGAACTGTCTGAGTCTAGGAGAAAAAGTCTTTGAAGGGGACACAGAAATTCTGATTCTGCCTCAAACTTTACACCCCAGTGAGAAGACACCAATCTACAATGTACCCCTTATGTTACAGTAGAACTTCACAAACTCCATGTCCATTGTCTTCCTAAGCATACAAAAAAAAAAAAAAAATTAAAAACCCGTGAAAATGGCAGAGCAGGGACAATTATTTCCACTTTCCAGATGATAAGAACTGAGGCTTAGAGAAATTAATGACTTGCCCAAATTTACACAGCTAGAATTGGGAGAACTGGGACATGGACCCAGTGAATGCACAAACTAGCACCATTACCACCTCTTCATTAGGAAAGCCAAGATCTAATTCATGCTGGCTCACTGAGGAGGTGACATTAAAAAGAAGGATTTCCCCCAAGATTACCTACTCTGGATCAAGGAGATGTAAATATTTCCCCTCATTAGAATAGTTGGTTTTGTATAGAAGAGTTCAGAGATTTACTGCCTTTGGATGTGAAACCGTCTAAGACCAGGGAGCAAAGTCCAAACTAATTTCTCTTGAAATAAGTTGAATAGCCTAGAATCAAGAATTCAAGGGTTTTTATTTTTCACGAACATGTAAAATTTAGCATATTACATAGACAAAGCAGAAGAAGTTGGTACAGGAGAGTTGGAGATCTGAAAGAGAGGATGCCAGAAAAAGCAAGTTCAAAGGGGAGGCAGGAGGACATGGAATCTAAGTCATGGGAGGGAATAGCTCTGGCTTCCTCCAGGACAGAATGAAAAGAGAAGAGCTGCCTGAAATCTGAGATGTGAGCCTGGGTAAAAGCTGAGGATGATCAGGTTGTGTACAGTCAAGGGGGTGAATCCCACAATGGCGGCACATAGGATATATTATCTCCCTTGACCTTTGTAACTGCCAAATGCAACAGGCAAGGCAAATTTGTGTTACAGTTTAGAAATCTTGAAGATAAAGAAACCTGCCCCCATTCTTCAGCTAGTAACTGACAGGCAAGATTTGGCCCCATTTCTGTGTGATGTACAACCAGGAGAAGTGTAACCAGGCTCCATCCTCAGACTGCTCATGAAGAGGTCATACCTACAATCACATTCCAAGCCTCCTCCTAGTGGGCACCTGCCCAGACTCCATTGTAGCTCAAGACCCAAGCACAATACCGTCTTCTGGGGTGTCCCAGAGGCTTCTCAAAGTCAGTGTTTTCTATACTAGACACTTCTCCTTAACCAGAGAAAACCTGTTCCTACTCTTAGGACCAGTTAGATAATTTGAAGAACCCAGTACAAAATGAAAATGAAATGCCCTTGCTCAAAGATCAGGAAAAAGATGACATTAAATGTGTTAAAATATAAAGATTCCTTTTTCTCCATCCCTTTCTCTATCTCAACTTATCATGGTGTTTTTTATTTGCTATTTAATATTGCACTTCCTTGGTCTTGGATACTAGCAGGTGCATGCAGATGCTCATAGGTGCCCAGGAGATCTGCCCACAAGTCAGTGTGATTGCAACCCATCAGATGCTGGGTTTCTCTCACCACCACCCTCCAGACTTATGAACCATGACCTAGAGTGGGTACAAAAGTCAAGCCAGACATTTACCCTTTCTATGACATACCACCTCAACACAAAGGAGATGGTCATGCCCCACCCCTGCCAGGGTACTGCCAGGATGCACTAGGTATCTGGGTGAGAGAGTTGTCTCCAACGAATCACCAATGGCTAACTTGAATCCTTATCATGTCTTATCCAACATCCAAGGGGACTTGTCAATGGGTAGAGGGGAAGGATGGGGTGGGCCCCACAGCATCAGGGGGCAGGGAACTTGGTGACCAAGAACTCCAGAGGAAAGGAGGTGAAAAAAGATGAGGACAAATGTGAGTTGAGTCTCCATTGTCTCAAAACACAAATTCAAACATCAAATTAAGAAACTCACTGTGGTGACCATATTGCATTAAACCCCAGGCATGGGGACATAGACAACTACCCTAGTTGTATGTCAATTAAGCTGACCCTGCCTCCTCTCACACTGATTCTCTCAGTGAGTAGTAAAATCACCATCGCTATAGCAAATCTAGAAGCCTCCCTGGCTCGGCATCCAGAGAGGCACCTTGTGCTGTTGGGTCCACCAGAAATATCATCCACAACTACTGCTCTGCGCTCAGGGCTCATCCTCTCTCATCCAGATCACCTCATCCATTCAACCATCTACCACTCACTGTTGGGGATTTTTCCAAAGCAATGCAAAGCACATATCACTACCCTTCTCAAGAACTTTCACTGGCTTACTAATGCCACCTGAACAAGGTCCAAACAAGGTCCAAATAAGAACATTTAATCCTACCACTATCTTGATACTTTTTAGCTTTACCCTCAAACTTGATCACCTCTTATGGAGACTTTATGCCAACATCACTAAACTAAACACATGCTATAATTTCATCTGTTGTGCCAGGCAGAACTGTCTCCTTCCACCACCCTCATCTAGGTGAACTCCTACTCATCATTTATACACCTTCTCTTTCCCTGGTCAAAATTCATCCCTTATTCATTACATTCATCTGGACCATGCCTGCCACTCTTGATGCTACTTCATTCCTTCATTAACTATGTACTTCTTAAGTATCTACTCTTTGCCAGACACTGCCCTAGGCATTGGGGTACAACTAATAAGGGAAATGGGTAAAACTCCAACGTTATGGAGCTTATATTCTGGAATGGGAGGACAAAAAGCAAGTAATTGAATAAAATATATTGTATGCAGTTTGAGCTATGGAGAAAAGTAAATAGAAAAGACAGGGAGGAGGGGGCTGAGTCTGGATCTGCAATTTTAAATTAGGGAGGTGGGTAAGAGAAAATTTCACCAAGATCACTTTTGAGCAAACACCTGAAGCAGGTGAGAGAACAATCCATGAGATATCAAATGAGAAGATTGTTCCTGAAAGGACAAACAGTAGGTGCAATGGTCTTGAGATGGGACCACACCTAGCGTTAAAGAATCAGCAAGTGGGGCCAATGAGGATACAGATAAAAAGGATATAAGATGAAAACAGAGGGCAAGGAGCAAGATCTCCAATGTCCCATAGTTAAAACAATGACCTTGGATTTAATCCTAAGGACATGGGTTATCATGGGAGGCTTTCATCAAAAGAGATCTGCAAACTGGCTTACTGTTATTTGTTTTCATGCCCCTCCCCCAGTACCTGTGCATTTCTGGGGCCTGAGGAATCTCACTGACCTCGACCTGGCCGAGAAGAGGTGCTAATGGGTGATGGCGGGAGTTTGTGGAATCAACAGGTGAGTCAACTCAAGGCCATTGGTGTGTGTCTCCCACAGGTTGGCTGGCTGTGGCCTCACAGCAGAAGGCTGCAAGGAACTTGCCTGTGGGATGAGTGCCAGGAGGAGCCTGACCTCCTTGGATCTGAGCTTCAACTTGCTCTTGGATGCTGGAGCTAAGCATGTTTTCCAGAAGATGACACAGCAGAACTGCGAGCTGTGGCAACTGCGGTGATTGTCCCTCATTGACACTACTCTGGGGGGTGGGCACAGGAGGCTGAGGGGGCTGCCCTACAACCATGGGGCAGAGAGAAGGTGAGAGCTTGGCAGGATGAGGCGGGGGGAGGGAAAGACACCCTTAGTTTTGAAACCCACTAGAGCATCCCATGTCAGCTACTGGGGATTTGGCAGGGCAGATATAGTTATACCCTGAGAAAGGGCCCTCAGGACAATGACTGTGCATCTGTGTGCGTCTCTCCCTCAGGCTTGTCAACTGTGGCCTCACGTCCAGCTGCTGCCAGGACCTGGCCTCCATGCTCAGTGCCAGCCCCAGCCTGACAGAGCTAGACCTGCAGCAGAATGACCTGGGCGACCTTGGCGTCAGGCTGCTCTGTGAAGTGTTCAGGCAGCCTACCTGCTACCTCAGACTCCTGTGGTAAGGCCCTGCAGGTCCCTTTTGGGCAGAGGGCAGGGAAAGGGGAGGGAGGGGTTTAGCAAGGGAATTGCATAGAGGAACTAAAGGATTAGACACTTACTTAGGCCACAAGACTCAGGCAGGTCTTCATCTGAGATTCAGTGTCTTCATCTGTATAAGGGGACTGTCATATCCACCTCATAGGCTGTGATGAAATAAAATGCCTGTGAAACTAGGACAGTGCTGGGAAGGGAGTTGAGAGGATCACATGATAGCTGTAACTGAGGCCACATGTTCTAGAGCATGCCCAAGTTCATTTCAATATCAGGGCAGTGCTTTCTTCACTCCTTCACTGATTGATTGCTTTCTTGCTTTCTTGCTTGCTTGCTTAATTCATTTATTCATTGCATCCCTCTCATGTGCCAAGCACTGGGCAGGCACTGAAGAGACAATAGTGAACAGCAGACGTGGGTCCTGCCCTCCTGAAGCTTACACTCTGGTGGGAAGGAGATAGATGTTAATCACATATTAACATGTAAACACATATTTCTTAGCCCCATGGAGTGCTGTGGAGGGACAGTGCAGTGTGTTAGAGAGTAACATGGGTGTAGGATGGAATTGGGCTGATGGGGGAGGGAGGGCTGCTCTGGGGAGGTGACATCAGGCCAAGAACTGAAGCAGAAATAGGAGTGGACCAGGCCCAGTTAGAGGGAGCAGTCCAGCCGAGAGAAATAGTGTGTGGGAGGTCCCAGGACAGAAGACGCTCAGAGCACTGGAGACCCGTGTGGTTGGAGTGCAGTGAGCCCCCAGCCCTCACTTCCCATGCTCTTTCTCGGCCACTTCCTCTCTCCTCTTGCCATCCTGAAAACAAGCCCACAGGCTGTTCCTGGCTGAACACTTCCCTGTGACTCCTGCCTGGGGCCCTGTCACACACTCACAGAGCTGACAGGTCCACACCTCCATACCCCAACCCCTCTGTCCTGTGCTGAGGCTCTAGCCAGTTCTGGAGCGGACTGCAATGCCCAGGCCCTCAGGCGTTCCTCAGCCAGCCCTCCCTCTCCCAAACCTAAAGGGCCAGAGGGGCAGCTTAGCAGGGGTTAAACAGTATACACGTGGGTCCTCCCAAAGCCCACTCAGACCCTACACAAGCTGGGGAACTCCAGTCCTGGGTGGGGGCTGGGACCTTTGCACCCCAGGCCCCTCCCACTGAGCATTGATGACTCTCACTGTCTCCCACACCTTGAAGAGACCCTGCAGAGCTGGCCCTTTGCAGTAGGCCTGCATTCCTGCCCCAGCTCACCGGTTACTGGTCACATCTTGGTTGCCTCAGAGCAGCTTGCTCTTGGATGTCCTGCGGAGGTTTCTGCCTCCTCCCTCCTGGAGCCCCAGGACCTGGGTGAGAAGGACACCCTTCCACGTGGTGGGCTCTTTGCCCTTTGCAGGGGAGAGCAGCTCTGCCAGCAGTAAGCGTGAGGTGTGCACCCCCCTTTACAGCACGCGGGGTCCTTTCACCTGCCTTGTGCAGGGTTCACAACAGGCAGAGCAGGTCCATCCATGTTAGAGATGAAAGCACAGAGGTTCAGGGAGGGAAACAGCTACCCCCAAACTGACACAATCCCCCAAAACGAGGTCTGTGGGAATAGACACAGAATGTTCTCTCTCCAGAAAAACTTCTAGCCTCTGGAAAGGAGATCCCAGGACGTACCCCCAGGTGGTCATTTTGAGGCCATGGGGAATGCTGTTCTGTGGTGGATGCTGTGAAGTGCTGCCCAGATCTCCCTTAGGAATGAAGACGTAAGCCCCAGCCCCTGGGAGTGAGGACAGAAGTCAGCTACAGGGATGGCCTCTGCCAAGGAGGGCACCTCACCCATGGTCACATACACCCCCTACCTAGGGTGACCTGCATCCAATGACTAATTTACATTGTGGTATACAGTCCCTCAACTCAATGTGGACCTCTCTGAAGGGTTATGCCCACGTGAGAGCCCCCAAGAGTCAGCTCTCTCCCTTGAGACTGCAGTGCAGCCCAGCTCCTCCCTCTGTCCAGTATGCTTCTTCCTCCTCTGCCCTGGTGTTGACCCAATAAACATGCCTTAATGAATCTGCTCACCCTTTTTTCCATCTCAGAGTGTGCTTCCTGGGGAACCTACCCTGTGACAGGGTCCTGTGGGAGGTGACAGATTCCATGATTATGGGTCTAAGGACTTGGGACTCTGTGGTGGTCTTGGGAGACCCAGGCTTCCTTTGTGCTTTTAGCCTGGACCAGACTCAGCTGAGTGAGGAGGTGACACAGATGCTGCAAACCCTGAAGGAGGACAAGCCTCACCTGCTTATCGTCGACCCATGGTAAGGAGGGGAGACCCGACTCCTTCAGGCTGACTCAGGCCCAGGGCTGAGACCTTGAGGCTGATCCAGAGCCAAGACGTGGGGAGTGAAGGCAGAGACAGAGGTGAGAGGAAGCCAAGAACCTCAGCAGGCAGAGTGACATTGTTTGTTTCAAACAAAATCATGTCACTCTCTTGCTTAAACACTTCCATTAGATGAATAAGGAGATGAACAAATTTTGAAAAGTGAATGAATGGGTGAGATTTAGATCATGGAAATCAATGACCATGATGGGAAACAAAGACAAAGAGAGCTTTGTTGGGAAAGACCACCCCCACTACCACTCCCATGAGACAGAAAGTGGAGGAGAAACATAGATGGGGACCATGAGTTCAAATTCTGATGAGTTGAATATAAGTGGGGACCTTATGAACATCTCTGTGTCTAGGAAGCCAAATCTGGCGATCCCTAAGGAGACCCCAGGTGGAGGAGACATGAGTGATGACACATCCACACTCAAATTGCTGGAACCAGAATCAGGTAGTTTGAAGGGGCCATGCTGGAACATCATGACTTGACATGGGGATCTTGGGGGGCTGTGGAAGGCCATACCTTCTATCCCCCTGTCTCTGGTGTGGGACAGAGCAGGAAGCCCACCTGGGAGAACCCCACCTGATGTCTTCTACTCCTAGAATCTTGTGGGATTTCTGCTTCCCTCTCTCCAGCCTCAGGGACTGGGGATGCTCCTCTCCAGAACTTCCATGGCATGTCTCACACTCTGAGCCAGGGCCCAGTCTCCCAAGGCCCACTCTGGGCTTCTGAGGGTGGGAACCACCTGTCTGTCCTTGCCAGTCCACCTTTTGAGCCATGTTCCTCTCACAAGCTGCCCACCCGGGGCATGCTGGGAATAGAAACATCTCTGGACCAGTGGGAAAGGTGAGGTGGGCAA
>PVJL010016234.1:0-21630 GCA_004026885.1 Lyroderma lyra
GTAGTACTGGTTTGATGGTGATGAACTCCTTTAGCTTTTTCTTCTCTGAGTAGCTCTTTTTCTATCCTCCAATTTTGAGTGCTAGCCTTGCTGGGTCGAGCAGTCTTAGTTGTAAGTTCTTTCTTTTAATTACTTTGACTATTTCATGCCAATTTCTTCTCTCCTGAAAAGCTTTTGTTGAGAAATCAGCTGACAGTCTTATAGGAACTTCCTCATAAATATTTAACTGCCTTTCTCTTGCTGCTTTCAAGATTCTCTGTCCTTAAGGTTTGGTGTTTAAATTATTGCTTGTCTTCTGTGGGCCTCTTTGTGTTCATCTTGTTTGGGACTCTCTGTGTTTCCTGCCCTTATATAATATGTCTATTTCCTTCACCAGGTTAAGGACATTTTCCATCATTATTTCTTCAAATAGCTTTTCAATTGCTTGCTCTCTCTTTTCTCCTTGTATACCCCAATAATCCAAATATTGGTATACTTGATGTTATTACTGAGGACCCTTATACTGTCCTCTTTTTTATTGGATTATTTTTTATCTTTTTTCTGTTGTGATTGGGTGTTTTCTGCTATGTTATCCTCATTTAGCAGGCTTTTAAAAATGATTTAATGGATACTCTTATAGACAGCTTATTAATAAAAAGTTTATTGGCTATATTTCACTTCTGTGTACAAAATATACTGTTATTTCATTCAAAATGAGCACTTATCTTTTATGCCTTAGAAAAATACTTTAAAATTACATTTTTGTATGTGTTAAAGAATTTCATAATGTACCTCATGTATTTTAAAGGAAATGGTACCTCCCCAAATTTCTCTACTCCAAAATACACACACAGACACACACACACACAGAACTCTTAACCCATGATATACACACACACACACACACACACACACACACACACAGGCACATATGTGTGTGTGTGTGTGTGTGTGTGTGTGTGTGTGTGTGTATTTAACCCATGTTAAATATAATGGGATGAGTGAATGATAATTGTAAAGCTGTCAATTTTTACAGAGTTAATTTATAGGCTTAAAAAATTTCAGTGTACCAATAGGAATTATTGTTTGTTTGAAATTAACAGAATAATTTTACAAGCTTATGTGAAGAAGTAAACAAATGAAAAGAACTATGATATTTTGAATATAACACCCTTTTCTTATTCTACCTCTTCTTTAAAGCTTTATAAAGCTGCTGCTGTAAGCAAAAATTATAGTCTCAACACAAGATTAAACATATCTCTATAGCCCAGGAATATTCTTGTATATATAACTTACCATATATTATTATGATAGAGGGAGAATCTCAACTTAATGGCAAAATGATTAATTGTTCAGTAAACAGTGTATGTGAAACTGGTTAGATATTACAGAATAAATCATTTTAAATGATCATCTCTACCATATGCAAAGTTAAATTTTACTTATGTTAAAACATTTAATCTGAAAAAACAGTTATTCCAAAAGAATATGTAGCTGTCTCTCTAGTTGCCCATTGAATAAGAGGTCTCCTTAATTAATTAAAGTATTGAAGAAAAATCACACAGGTGACATGTAAATTTGACTACATAAAATTATAAATTACTGAACATCAAAAACCAGAACAAATTAGGGAAGATATATACACATCATATATCTTTTTTCTCATATAAACTAATTTGACTTTTATAACAACCTTAGTAGATAGATATAGCAAGAGAACTGCCATTATTAATATTTAAAGGGCTTGTATCAATTGAAAGCACAATAAGTTAATACAGGAAAATAGGCAAAAACATTACTGATAATTCACTAAAATATTAGAAAGGTCATTAGACATAAAGAAAATATTTAACCTGACAATCAAAATTTAAATTTAAAAATCTAATGCCATTTTTTAGCATTCTTTTTTTTTTTTAATGTGAGTATGTTCCCTGGCTGGGAATCGAACCCAGGCCGCAGCGTTGACAGCGCCGAAGCCTTAGCCACTACACCACCAGGGAACTCTGATGCCATATGTATATATCAACTTACAAAAGATTTTTAAAAGGGTAATCAGTTCTATCATGGACAAATGCTTTTGTAAACCACTGATGAGGGTGGTGGAAATTATTCTAACAGTTTTAGAAAAGAATTTTGTTGTATTATATCAATAATCTTGGACTATTCTCCTTTAGTTAGTATTTTCTATTTTATTTCTTAAGAATTTATTTTGGAGAAATAGTTATAAATATCAAATATATATGTATATTACAAAATTATTTAAAATAGTGAAAAACAAAATAATGAGCAAACATTTAAGTAAATTAGTATGTTGAAATTGCACAACTGTTTAAAACTCTATAAATAAGTCTATGCATATTCATACATGAATGATTTGAAGAACAGAAACAAAAACTAGCAATGTATATCTTAGAGTGCTGGGGTTTTAGATGATTTTCATTTACAAATCAATCACTCATTTATGATAGAATGATTAATGAATTAGAAAAGTATTCATAGAAGTGAACCTAAAACTTAAAAGTTGCATATAGCAGAAGCAGCTTCTGGGAAAGAAGTAGGTGGAGTATCAAAATTTATCTTTAACTGCTCATTCTTTGCAATTTTGCTAGTAACCTAAGCCTGCATTGTGTAATTCAGT
Organism: Lyroderma lyra; assembly: GCA_004026885.1. Taxonomy (NCBI): domain Eukaryota; kingdom Metazoa; phylum Chordata; class Mammalia; order Chiroptera; family Megadermatidae; genus Lyroderma; species Lyroderma lyra. The sequence goes on from PVJL010016234.1 coordinate 2,618, forward strand.
GGCCATAATTCTAATGGCCTAACCAGTTATAAGTTGTTATGATATTTACTCAAATTCTCCACTTTTCTAATAATTCAGAAAATTCATTAGTGAAAATAAACAATTTCTAAATAAGTAGTTTGTTTTGCCAATAGGGAGCTCTCAATAAATCTTGAAAATTACATCTGATGGTTGAGTACTTTCCAGTTTTGTGTGTAAATTAATACTCACTTATGAGTATTAGGATTTTATAATTTAGAAAGCTTTTTTCTCATATAAACTAATTTGACTTTTTTAACAACCTTAGTAGATAGATATAGCAAGATATCTTTCTTTTATAGGATTAGAAACTGAAGGCCAAAGGGCCAAGTGACATGCACAATATTACACTGTTAATTCTGATTCCAAGTTCAGTGCTCTTTTCTCTTCATCATAGCCCAAGAGGCCTGAAGCTACTCCTTAGGTCAGAGATTAGGTTTACAAATGTGTCTAATTAATATAAGAGTTACTAAATTTAACAACTTGAATTGGTATATCAAAGGCTTTGAGCCAGTAGAGCTGCTCAAAGTGAAATTCCTGAGTAGTAGATAGTAAAAGAAAAAAATTGTAGAAACAGAGGAATTGCCGATGCCACACCAAAATATTCTGTATACTACAAAGATGCTAAGGGTATCACAGTATTGTAGTGGAGTACTAAATTAATAATCATATTATGACACTGTCATTTAAAAAGCGGTAAATCCTATGCACTGTATTCAGTGTAAGAAGATATGCAAACTGCATAATATATTTTAGGGAAATGTACAGTAAAATGGTTAATATTGAAGACAAGGATTCTTAAAGGGGTTAGTTTCATCTATCTACTTCTCTTATTATTTGCCTAGATTTGTCTGTTTACTGGTTTTTAGACAAGTACCTTTAAAAAATCAATATTGAAAAAAATGATCAAATGATAAATTATTATTTTAGGTTCTGTTTACAGAGGAAGACGTGAAATTCTACCTCGCAGAACTAGCTCTTGCTTTGGATCATCTGCACCAATTAGGAATTGTGTATAGAGACCTGAAGCCAGAAAAGTAAAGCTACATTCTCCTTATGTATCCCCATTACCCATGTTATATAACTACTTTTTTCTCCATTGTCTTTTATTTTAAAGATCATATGAACATGTATATGAATTTTATAATTATATGAAACTTACTTATAAAAAGTAATCTTCATTAAGATACCCATTGATTTTAAGTTAATCATTTAAAATTTTCAAGTATTTGATATAGATACTGACTTATTTTAAGTTTACGATGATTTTTATGTAAATGTTTTATATAAAATATTTGATTCCATCCTGTTGAATGTGAATTTTTATTTAACAGCATTTTGCTTGATGAAATAGGACATATCAAGTTAACAGGTATGCAGATTTTCTTATTCTACCCTAAACTTGTTTTATATTTTTCATTATTTTAATAGATACTTGTCTAAGCGTGTTTTCTTTTTTCTCTTTCTTGATTTAATTTTCATTGTTCATCTGTTTAGTTAACTAAAGTTCATTTAAAAGGTAGATGAGATAGCTCTCAATATGTTCTGATTGTAATACCAAAAAACTATTCAATGGACTCGTTATTCTATGAGAGCAAGCTGATAAATTTTGCCTCCAGTGTAATATTTTTTTGTTACATTAGACATATCTGGTCATACCCAGTTCTACGTAGTCACGTGGTGTCTCACCTCCATCATTCTTGACCTTGCATACACAGATGCTGACATTTTTCACCCAGTGCACATCGAAATGGAAGAGGGTTTAGATTTAAAAAAAGTCAATATGACCTTCCCAGCCGAGACCTGGGTTTTTAATTTTTCAGCTGGGGTGATGCCTTATGGAGGTATTCCATGGACTGCCTTTTGTTCTTGGGGTCATAATGATGTAGCCAAGTTTCATCACCTGTAATGATCTCCTTTAAGAAATCCTCACTTAATTTTTAAAATTTTCAAAAAAATTTGGAGGAACTCTTTCTGCCATTAAGAATTAGTAACAGCATGCTGTTTGAAATGAACATCTGAACACTCTTACATTTTGACACGCTCTGGGTGAAAAATGTAAGCATCTGTGTGTGCAAGGTCAGGAATAATGAAGGGGACAGACCATGTGACTACACAGAACCAGTTATATCCAGATATATCTAATATAACAAAAAACATTATAGTGGAGGCAATATTTATCAGCCCGCCCTCTTAATTAAGATTGAATTTGGTTTCCTAGGTGAAAACACATCATAGTAGTTTCAATCTAGACTGAAAGATTTACCATAAGTAGTTATCACATTTGAAATACTGTAAATTATAAACTTTTAAACCAGCTGTTTCACAAAGGTTCATTTTGTTCTTCATTTGCAAAAACATTTTATTTTACTTTATTTTCAATACTGAGGGTTTACTATGTATAACACACTGTGCTAATCTTCACAGAATTCTTAGGTATAAAGTATCTTTATTGTACCATTTTTAAAAACTATTTATTTTGAAATAAATATAGATTCACGATAGGTGTAGAAAAGGTACCAAAAAGTTCTGTGTCTCCATCACCCAGCTTCCCCCATGGTGACATCTTACCAAGCTGCATTGCATTATCAAACCCAGGAACTCTTGCACTGCTCATTTATAGTCACAGTCTCCCTCTCTCCTCCCTAACTCCTGGCAACCACTTCATATCTCTCATTTTATTTTGAGAATAAGATATAAATAGAACCGTACAGTAGTCATACTTCTGGGCATTTGTCCTAGAGAAATAAAACCGTATGTACACACAAAAACCTATACATGAATTTTCATAGCAATTCTATTTGTAATAGCCCCAGACTGGAAATGTCTCAAATGTTCTTCAAAGAGTGAGTGAATAAACAAACTGTGATACATCCATGCAATGAAAAAGTACCCAGCTATAAAATCTTGATATATGCAACAACTTGGATGGACTCAAGGGCATTATGCTGATTGAGCCAATCTCAAAAGTTTACTTACGTTTTAAATAGATAGTATATTCTGTGTTTAATTATCAGAATGTTAACACATAAATAAATGAAGATGTGGTCTTTAAAGAGAATTTTGGACCAGTACACTTTAAAGGTAAGTTGCTTTAAAATTCCTAAGTATACTGCTTCACTGTAAAAATAAAGTATGAAGCTGTTTACTCGAAAACTCAAGAAATTGTGACACAGTTCAAGTAAAGCTTAGTGAATCTTATTGATTCATAACCTGATTCTCTTATTCATGCATAAAAGAAATAAAGTAGATTTAAAAGGATTGAAAGTAAATGGAAAGAATAAATATGAAGAGAGAGCAGTGGAGTTTTGAGATTTTATTTTATTTTATTTTATTTTTATAGCAATTAAACATCACTTGCAAAGCTAATTAGAATTCAGTTTTTTTTTTCATTTTTTCTTAATAAAAATTATACCTGCTTTGTCAAGGATGAGGAAAGAAGGTATAAAAAGAGTAGAATAAGTTATACTTATATCCCTCTTTCTACATGAATGTTAAGTGGGTGAATAATGCTACAAGTAGTTTAATATTTAGTCTTATAATGTGAATTCTTGTTTTACACCATTTGGATATAACCTAGCCGAGGATGGAAGAGTAATTAGAATCAATGTGAATTTATAAGTAAGGGACACAAGTCTTGTAACAGGAAGAAAATATGATATATATTTTTTAACAATTTAATGTATTTTTAGATGACTCCAGTATTACTTTAAAGAAAGTACACAAAAATAAATATTAGATAATTTATACTGTTATATGATTATAATCTAATTCAAAATTGTGTAATGAGTAATACATTTATGGATTTAACTTCTCATCTAGGCAAGGTCTTCCCTAGCATTCTGAGTTTCCTCAGAATAATGTTAGGAAAAGGTAATATCTTTATTTTTACCTATTCACTTTAAAAGTCCTCCAGATATAAGATATAAGAATAGACCTGGCATTTAACAGGTTACTCTGAATGACTATAGAAAAGTTCCTTGGTATGACTGCTTTGAGCCTGACTGAGTTCATACTGAGATTTTGATTGTATAGCAGAAGGTTAGTAGAATGAGAGTGGCTACCCTCGAGATATCAGCTAATATATTATTTATACTGTCTGTATGTCTTAATATTTTTCCCTCTATAATCTGTATAAAAACTAACAATATAATATGACTTTCCTGGTTTATAAAAAATGTTTACTCATAATATACCATTAAGAATTATAAATTGATCCCACAATTGATTCGAACTGTCTGTGGTTGCTATTATGTTTTCTGAAGGACAAAATTCATGGGTAATTTCTATAAAGAGAGGGAAGAAGTATATACAGTGTCAGAAATTTAAATCACACTGTACTTAATTAAATGTTTAAGAATAAAATGTATATATAAGAAAATCACAATGAATTCACTTACTATACAAGGATATATTCACCTGAATATAACAGCCTTGTAGAAAAGTTTTACAAAAGAGTCATTTATAATTACACAGATGCACTGCCCTCCCCCCCCAAAAAAGAGAGAAAGCCTTTATCTAACTGATTTCTACATTTTCTTTTCAAATTCGTGTCTTGGAAAAACCACTGATTAACATTATGTCTTATTTGATCCTTTAGGGAACTCTCAATATTGTAAAAAAAAATTTTTTAATTGATTGCCGAGCATATTCTAATGTTAAATATCAGTTTTGTTACAAATAGTACAGCAAAAGACCTCCATGCAGAGGCATAAATCTCTGTACAGTAATGAAGAACATTGGCTGAACTAACCTCAAAGACTAGCTTTTATGACATTTAATTTTTGAAATGGGATCTGCAGAGTTTAAAAGTTTCAAAATGTGCAGAAAGAACATAGTAGTACATTGAAATGATTTTTAAAATTATGTTGAAAATCATAATGTGTTTGGTTATTATACAATGATAAGTGAGTTTTAAATGAAAATAGCATGGTTAGAAAATTAGTTTCTAGGGGCCCTAAAATTGAGTATTAATGTTGGTATTGTATTTTACAGCACAATATAGGGCTTATAGTTTTTTTTTTCATTTATAGAATTAAGATATAATTTACATAGAGTAAAAGTCATCCTTTGAATATTTGTGGTGATGGAATTATTCTGTATCCTGACTGCATTGTTGTCAATATTGTGGATGTGATATTATAATATAGTTTTATAAGATGTTACCATAGAGGAAACTGGGTAAAGGATTAACAGGATCTCTATAGCATTTCATATAACTTGGTGAATTTGCATTTGTCTCAAAATATAAAGTTTAATTTTTAAAAATTACTCTTTCACATTTAGTTAGTTCTGCAAACTTTGACAAATGCATGCAGTCTTAAAACCGCCATCAACATCAAAATATAAAACAGTTCCATTATCTCCACCCCCAAATTTCCCCATTATGAGTCAATCCTCCCTTTCCTCATAGACAACCAACAATCCGTTCTCTGGCCATATGGTTTTGTCTTGACCACATGTAATATAAAGAGAGGCATTTAGTATATGAGGGCCATCTGTAAAAACAATCCAGCCACCAATGTGACTGTTTTTCATATTACATGGCTTGATACTTTCTAGACAGCCCTTGTATATAGTCTTTTGAGTCTCACTTCATTTACTTAGTATAGTACCTTTAAGATTCATCCATATTGTTGCATGTATCAGTAAATTTTTATCGCTGAGTAGTGTTCCATTTTATAATGGTACCATGGTTTGTTTATCCGTTCCCCAATTAAGAGGTGTTTGAGTTGTTTTCTGTTTAATTTGACAGTGAAGAATAAAGCCACTATAAATATTCATATACAGATTTAATGTGAACATAAATTTTTATTTCACTTGAGTAAATACCAAAGGAGTGGGATTGGTCTATCACATTTCAAGTGTATGTTTAACTCAATGAGAAACCTCCAAACTGTTTCCCAAAGTGGCTATACCATTTTGCATTCCCACTAACAATGTATGATGGCTCCAGTAGCTTTGCATCCTTGTCATTACTTGATACTGTCAGCATTTTTATTTTAGCTCTATTAATAGACATGTAGTAGTATCTCATTGCAGTTTTCATTCGTAGTTCCCCTAATAACTAATGACATTGAGCGTCTTTTCATGTATTTATTCCTTTGGAGAAGTATCTGTTCAGATCTTTATCCCATTTTTAAAAATCATATTGTTTGTTTTCTTATTATTGAATTTTAACTTTTCAAAATATACTCTGAATAAAAGTCCTTTATCAGATATGTGATTTCAAATATTTTTCTCCCAGTCTGTAGCTTCTTTTTAATTTTCTGAAAAGAATATTTTGAAGAGCACTTTTTTTTATTTTGATAAAATCTAGTTAACTTTTTTTCTTTTATGGATTGTACTTTTGATATCATAGCTAAGAAATCCTTGCCTAATCCAAGATCATAAAGATTTTCTCATACATTTCTTTTGGAAATTTTACAATTTTAGGAATTATGTTTTACATTTAGTTCTATGATTCATTTTAAGTTATGTTTGTTTATAGTATGAGAATAGATTTTTTTGTATCAATATCATATTGTTTTGGCACCATTTGTTGAAAAGACTGATGTTTCTTCGTGGAATTGCTTTTACGCCTTTGTCAGAAATCGGTTGATGATATATAGCCAGTTCTGTTATAATGCAACACATGTGGTCTTAAAATCATTGCACTATGCATAAGTGCATAATAAAAAGCACAGGACTTATGGCAAAAATGGGGTTAGGGTTTTAACAGTAATCTATGAGGGTTGTCTGGAAAAAAAATCCAACTATAAAGGCCTCTATTTTTCAAATTACATGGCTGGATACTTTCCAGAGAGCCCTTGTGTATAACCAGTGACACTTTAAAGAAAGAGAGGAAGCATATGGTATTTGTCTTTCTCTGTCTGACTTATTTCACTTAGCATAATACCCTCTAGGTCCATCCATGTTGTCACAAATGGTAAGAGTTCATTCTTTGCTATGGTCAAGTAATATTCCATTGTATCTATGAGGGCTTGTCCAGAAAAAAATCCAATCATAAATGCATCTACTTTTCATATTATATAGCTAAATACTTTACAGACAGCCCTCATCTGTACTGGATCTTCTTTATCCAATTGTGTACTGATGAGCACTCTTAATAATTTAGAACAATGCTATCATTTTATCAGCTTTCAAATTGAAAAATTATTTTTACTTATTTTTTAATTTTATTATTAAATTTATTGGGGTGACATTGGTTAGTAAAATTATATAGGTTTCAAGTGTACAATTCTATAATACATCTTCTGTAGCATTGTGCGCTCACCACCCAGTGTCAGTTCTCCTTCCGTCACCATGTATTTGTTCCCCCTCCCTCCTTCACCAGTATTCCATAAATACTGATGCAAACCACTTTGAGCACCTCTTGTAATTCCAGAAGTTAAATGTGACCTGTATTCATCTTTTGTTATTGGTATATATTTAGTATGAAAATGTTAATACTCTTTCTTCCTTTCTTAAAATATATATACATTTTTGACACCCTTTGTATATAAATGCTACAATAAATATGGTACCTTAACTTGAAAAGATCCTGAAATTTGCTTGTAGAATTGGTGTCAGAAAGGTTGCAGTTTATAAGTTATTGTGAAGTAATGAGAAGTAGATTAAGTAGAATTGAGAGGAAAGTATAACACTATAGGTGGACAGGAGTGGCTCATAACACATATGATGAGCTGAAATAGCTGGTAGATGTTTGAGGTGTGTGCATGTATGCATTTCTACTTGACTTGGTTCAACTTAGTGCAATTTTTTAATGTCTTATCTAGTGTTTCTTGTGGACAGAATTGCACATAAGATTACACAAAATTGGAAATTTGAAACTAAAATTAGTGTTGTGCTGGAATTGTTTCCTAATGCATCCTTTGCATTGGAACAAGTGTGCATTTCAAAATGAGTATTATAGCAGAACTAACTATATGTGTTAGACTTTTCTTGGACACTGTCCTGTTTTATTTTTTATGTATATGTCTATCCTTTCTTCAATACCTCACTATCTTGATTACTGTACCTTTATATGAAGTATTGAAGTCAGGTAATGTAAGTCCTTCAATTTTTTTTCTTCTTTTTCAAATTTGTTTTGGATATTTAATTTCCTTGGTGTTTTTATATAAAATTTAATATCACCTTGTTGATTTCTACAAAAGAAATCTTGCTGGAATTCACATTAAAGTTTTGTTGAACCTTTAGATCAGCTTTGGGAAAATTGACATCCTTGAAGATATCAAATCTTTTAAAACATAAACACAGTATATCTCTTCATTTACTTATATCTACATTGATGTCTTTCATTGGTGTTTCTAGTTTTCAGGTTATAAGTCTTGCATATACTTTTTATATTTATCTTTGCGGATTTTATGGTCTTTTTTGTTGGTATTATACATGTTACTTTAAAATTTTCAACTTCCAGTTTTTCATTGCTAGTACCTAAAAATGAGATTAATTTTATTGATACCTTTAGCTCTTTGAAAACCTGAAAAATGAAAACTTGCGAAAACCAAAGCATAATTTGCTTTTCAAAAATATTTTTACAAGTGTAAGTTACCCTTTTTTGTCTTAGTTCTGTTTTAAAACTTAGAGCACTATGACAGCTTTGATTTAATGTTTGTTGTCTCAAAATTGTTGAATGATTCTGGCATAGACATAAAAACATATATTTTGAGATGAGATTTAACTGGGCAATCTTTAAATGTTCTTAAAGAGTATCATTATGAAATACAGGATGTTTTCCATTATTGGTCTCACAGCTTTCTTAAAGAGTATTTGTAGGCTATTCATAAATAATTTTAAGAATTAAATACATAATTTTCTTTCTTTTGGTATTTTCTGAAGATCTTCAGATATATTTTGTGTAACATTGTTATTATAGATTTTGGACTCAGCAAGGAATCAGTAGATCAAGAAAAGAAGGCCTACTCATTTTGTGGTACAGTGGAGTATATGGCTCCTGAAATAGTAAATAGGAGAGGTCATTCCCAAAGTGCTGATTGGTGGTCATATGGTGTACTTATGGTAAGTAGTGTAATTTTTTTAAATTATGCCAATATAAAATTACTATTATTTAGAATTAAATTTTCAGGTGAGAATAGGGTTCTAATAATTCATGATTATCATTTGAAAACTTGTGTTTGGCTACCTATTGTGCAAAAACAATTATGGTTTTGGTGTTCTAATTTATTTTTAAGTTACCAGAAGAAAATGTAAATGGTAGCATTCTTTTATAAACTATTTAAGTTTAAAACTTAGACCAGAAAACATAAAATTCCTAGAAAAAAACATAGGCAGTTAACTCTTCGACAGCAGTCTTAGTGATATTTGTTTTTGGACATGTCTTCTTAGGCAAAGGCACCAAAATCAAAAAACAATTGGGACTATATCAAACTCAAAGTCTTCTGCACAGCAAAAGAAACCATCAACAAAGCAAGGAGACAGCCAACTGAATGGGAGAAAATATTTGCAAACAATACTTCTGATAAGGGGCTAATATCTATAATAAAATATATAAAGAACTTGTACAAGTCAACAATAAAAAAAATATTCAATTAAAAAATGGGCAGAGAACCTGAACAGTCACTTTATCCATGAAGGAATATGTGCATCCTCATTAGCTATCAGGGAAATGCAAGTCAAAACCACAGTGAGATACCACCTCACACCTGTGAGAATGGCTATTAATCAACAAGACAAGGAATAACAAGTGTTGGAAAAGCGGTGGAGAAAAGGGCACCCTCATACACTGCTGGTGTGATTTTATATATTATATGTATAATGGAATATTAATTAACCATAAATAAGAATGAAATGGTGCCATTTGCAACAATATGGATGGACTTAGAGGGTATTATGTTAAATGAAACAAGTCAGAGAGAGTACAAATTCCAAATGATTTCATTTATATGTGGAATCTAAATAAATAAAACAAATGAACAAACAAAACAAACAGAATCATAGATACAGAGAACAAACTGATAGTTGCCAGAGGGGACTTTGGTGGGGTAATGGGTGAAAAACATGAAGGAGATTAAGAAGCACAGTCTTCCAGTTATAAAATAAGTCAGTCACAGGGATGTACGTACAGCACAGGGAATACAAGGGTTGTCCAGAAAGTTTCCCGCCATGTAGTATGAAAATTAGAGACATTTATGGCTGAATTTTTTCCTGACAGCTCTTGTATAGTCAATAATATAATAGCATAACTTTGTATGGTGACAGATGGTTACTAGACTTATGGTGATTTGTAAGGTATATGAATGTTGAATTACTATGTTGTATACCTGAAACTAGTATAATATTTTATGTCAACTATATTTTAATAAAAAATGAGAAAAAGGTCTACCAGGTTTTAGGTTTTAGAATACTGCATTTAGCAGTCATATAATATTTTAAGTAGTTTATCACAGAATTTAGCACCTTGTCATGTATTTTCTTATCGTCAAATTGTTTAAAGTATGTCTATCTCTAGAAAGATGATAAACCTCTTGATAAGAATAATCACTTTTCATACTATGTTTTTATCTCCTACAGTACCTAACATAGTGGGGATATGGACTGACTATTTTGGTATAAGAATAAGCATAGAATTGGCAGTGTTAAATAGGATAATAAATTAATATCTATTGAATTAGATATAGTTTGTTTTAGAAACCTGTTAATCCATTTTGCCTATTTATCACTAAATGGCACACACATCAATATATCAAGTACCTACTATAAGACTGACATTTGGGGGAGGGCAATGAGGTGGAAACAGACTAGAATTACTGTATTTTGCATTTTCCATGACCTAAGAAGGCATCTGATTTTGTTGGGAAAACAATTGGAATACTACATGAACTGTCTGGAAGTATCTTAGGAATTCAGGCTCAAATTCATGTAAGTTGATACAGGAAGAGTGGACAAGGTAGAACTTAAATTGAGCCCTGAAAGATGGATAAATTTTAAATAACTGCATGTCAAAAAGGATAGTATTGCAATCATATTAGCAAGGGCCTAGAGCACACACTCACTAGAGTTGTAGTGGACAACGAGGATGGAAATGAGGCCTATAAAGCATTTGCATGTAATTTTCTGGGTAGTAGAAAACTTTTGTATATTCTTAAGCAGGATGGTAATTGTAGGAAAAAAATGTATTTTAAAAAGATAGCCCTGACAGCATTATATAAATGAAGGAAACTATAAGTAGGAAGAGCAAAGGATCCTTACAAAATAGTTGTGAGATTATAGAATAAAAAAAAGATGAAATCTTAAAGATCTTTCAAAGGAAGAAGTGGCTGACCTTAGTAGCAAATTAAATGTCACAGATCAAGCAGAGGTGAAGGGTTGAAGATAAAGGCATTGCTAAACTTTGTGAACTTAAGGGATTTAAGAAAATGGTAGGTCTACAGAATACAGATAGCTAGGAAAGACAGTTTTGGAAGTGGGGAAAGTATTTTCAACATGTTGCATATGTTACTGTAGGTTAGTAATACCCCTTGGTGGTAATAAATTAGAGGGCAGTGGAGAGAGTATTAGAATCATCTGGAGACCCTTAAAGAAACTACTTTGTCAAACAACATATAGTTGATTTAAGGGGGAGGTATGGTTCTGATATACTGTCCTCTTTTCCTTTTTTGTTTATGCCATTCCCACTTCTTCCCTCCCAGTTTCCAGTAGAGAATCATTACTTTAGGTTTGGTGGTGGGGGACTGGAACTTGAGAATGATGATCCTCATGCACCTGCCTCCTCTGTCCAGTTGATAACTCTTACTGTCAATTTGAGAGGGAGATTGTAGCTGGATCATATTTGAGAGTAATCAGAGTATAGCAGATAGTTGAATAGATTGTGAGTTCAGACAAATTAACAGAGGACTGAGGCCAAAGCCATTACTGAATCTAAATTTGAGTTTTAAGTATTATTAATATTAAAAAAAACTTTTTAATGAACTATAATGATCTTCATTTTTAGGCATATTTTTCAATACAATTAATAAATGTTCTAGTTATCTACATTGCAATTAAATCTCATAGGGAAAATGTTTCCTCATCCTGTGTACAATTGTCTCAATTTTTTTTCTTTTTAAAAGATATTGGGGTGTGTGTGGCGTGTGTGGGGGGGGCTTCTTTTGTGTTGGTTCCTGTTTTTAGGAACGTGAGGGGAATGAGAATGTTTGAATCTGTCTTGATCGTGTATTAATTTGAAATAGTTTTGTGCTTATTTTTACTTTCCATTCACTGTTAAATTGTTTGCTTTAAAAGCATATCTTTGTTTTAACCCTACCAGACCTGAGGCCCTGAACCTAACTGTCCCCTTTACCTGGGCTCCTGAGCATGAAAGAGAAAAAACAACATGATCTAGAAAAATGTTAGTTACATGCAAACAAGGGGTTAGAATAAGATGGGACTTGGAGACATTGTAGAAAACAGGTCTACCTTTCATTTTGAACATTAGGTACCGCGGTCTAGCAGCAGATTTGGAAATGACCAAAAAATTGGTACAGCGGGCTGGGAGGGTTAAAATAAAATCCCTTGTGTCTATTTCAAAATTACTTTGGTTTGGGTAACTTAACCAAATTTGACAGGACTGAAAAAAATTAGTTGGTTTCATTTGCTACCGGTCACCTAAAAGTGACCTAGGTTTCTTGTCCTATTTTGACTTACTGTCATGTAGATCCTATGTTTTGATGACCATGTATTACAACTCTCAGGGGTTTTTTTCCTAAAGAATTTCTTTGTGTATCCTAAGTTGCACTAAATCAATTGTGTTATGTTTGTTTTAGTTTGAAATGCTTACTGGTACACTGCCGTTTCAAGGTAAAGACAGAAATGAGACCATGAATATGATATTAAAGTAAGTTTAAACACTATTTTGTTCTTTTGGGAAACTTTTCTGGCTTTCAGTTTTGGGTAACTTGTGGATTTAAATCGACACAAAAGAACATTTTTCACACTGTGTTGTTCCCTTCTCCTACAACATAGGGGACATTATTTGCCATTGTGAAAGTATTCTTTAAAATGTTTTTTGAGATTTGTAAATTTAGAATTATGCTTAGATTTAAATTAAATTTTCTAAAATCCTCTTTTCCAGAGCAAAACTTGGAATGCCTCAGTTTCTTAGTGCTGAAGCACAAAGTCTTCTAAGAATGTTATTCAAAAGGAATCCAGCAAATAGATTGGGTATTATTTATTTTCTTAGATTTTATAATATACTGCATGCTTTAGGAAGATAATTATAACTTAATGTTGTCTGGCTTAAGTTCCTTTACTGCTGCTACATATTCATACTGAGAACTTTGCATTTTATATATGCAACGATTCCAGTAAATTCGGTTACATCTATGATTTAAAAATTGATTGGTATAGTTATTCAGTACTTCTGTTTAACATACATAATTATGAATATCATATAGATTACCTCTTTTAAAATAATTTAGAATTGTATAGATAATCTAGTTGAAGATATTCTGCTTTCCCAATGTTCTTCAAGGTGAATATTAATATTATGTTTCCATAACTACTCATTATTTGACCACTTTCTGGTAGCCTTTCCCTGAATCCAGATATAATCTTATTATTCTATTTATGTACTTATGTTAAAATTTCAATGTCACTGTATCCTGTTGTACTTTTTAATTTAGCATATAGATAGAAAGCCATACATTGAGTTATGAAGAAAAGAAAATGTACTTAAATTTTAATGTTATATTCAACAGGATTTTGATTTGTTTTGGAAGGCATTTGAGTATTTCATGATATTCTATGTGTTTTGATATGAATATCACTATTTTTTAATCATAGTACAGTTAAAGTACCAATTAGTAAAATATCAGATGAGAAATCATATACTTTTCACTGCAAGGAATTTATGAAATCTGTGTACCCCTCTTTATAGATAATAGCCTTAAATTAAAGTTATTATAAAGATTAAAACAATCATACCAGTAAAAAAGTCTTTCCATTTTTATAGGTTCAGAAGGAGTTGAGGAAATCAAAAGACATCTTTTTTTTGCAAATATTGACTGGAATGTAAGTTCAGTAGAAAGTTTGTTATTGAGTAACTTTAATATGAGCAAAAGCTGAAGAGTAATGATAATATATGAACTTTGCTAATAAACTTAATCCATTTGTTTTATGTTTAGTATGAGAATTTTTTATTGGGGTAACATTGGTTAATAACATTATATAAGTTTCAGTTGTGCAACATTATTATTCAATATCTACATACACTATACCATGCTCTCCACAAAAAGTGTAGTTTCCACCCTTTCTTAAAATGTGTATACATGTTTTTGGTATTCTTTGTATATAAAAAATCAAATATGGTGTATTTAAATGAATGAATTTTACTTTAAAGTAATTCTCTATTTTCCTGCACTGTGGGACTGTGAGCTTTAGGAAAAAAAATAGATTTCCCAAAAAAAGGTAGATTTTCATATGCTGTAAGATATTTTATAAACATAAAAATTTTAGCAAATTAGATTATTAAGGAAGATTAAATTTTTGAATTCTATAGTAAGAGCCCTAGACAATGGCTTTAGTGCTTATTTTTATGTGAAAACAAAGTATTTTAGTATGAAATATATAGTTATTGAAGATAGTCTATTAATGTTTAAATCCTTGGGTGTTGTTAGTTATTGCTCCATGGTAACATTACAACATATTCTATATGGTTATTTTACCAGGGAAAACTCAAGCCAGTTTTTGATATCCAACACCCAGCACCATTATTACTTGTGAATGCATCCTGTGGCATCATTACTGTGCTTCCTGGTGTCACTTGATTCTGAAGTTGGTTAATGGGGATCTGAAGCTTGTTGAATTTTTATTTATGAAATTGTGATTCTTCGGTTAAAGACTGTTAATATTATGTTGTGCTTTCCCTTACAAAGTATAATAATTTTTAAAGTGTTAATATGTTTTTGTGTCATCCTGTTGCTTCCAGAAATTATATAAAAGAGAAGTTCAACCTCCTTTCAAACCTGCTTCAGGAAAACCAGATGATACTTTTTGTTTTGACCCTGAATTTACTGCAAAAACACCTAAAGGTAATGCATGTTTATGTGTAACAGCAGGGCTTTTATTTAATTAGATGGTTAAAAAATAAAGTAGCTTCTTAAGTAAAAAGCAAAAGAATTGTAAGTTTGCTGAGTGTCAATTTGCCCTTCCTACATACAGCATTCTTTGGGCACCTCTCAAGTGGAGGCTTTAGACAGGAAATATTTATCAGAGAAGCAGTAAGTAGAGCAAAGGGTGAAAGTTTGTTTTGTTTAGTTTTGTATTTTTTAAAAGTCCTTTAACATGCTAATGTGTTAGAGGGTGGGGGTAGGAGATAAGACATGAGATACATCACTCTGACTCTTAGAGTTTAGAATCTAATGAGGATTACTTTTACTGGAATTTTTTTCATACATTTATTCAACAAATATTGAATGTCTACAATGTACTAAACAGTGAGGATGCAGCAGTGAACAGAACAGACAATAATTACAATCCATATGGAGTTTGCATAACAGTGTGGGGAGACAGATAATATACAATAAATCAAATATATAATGTAGAATGTCAAATGCTGACATTTAATGGTTCCCTTTACATTTGAAGAAATGATGACATTTTATATCATAGGAGCCTGTGTACTTCTAATTAAATATAATTATTTGCACATTAGATTCTCCTGGTTTACCAGCCAGTGCTAATGCTCATCAACTCTTCAAAGGATTCAGCTTTGTTGCAACTTCTATTGCAGAAGAATACAAAATCACTCCTATCACTAGTGCAAATATATTACCAATTGTCCAGGTAAATTCCACTTAATCAAATTATTTAGTTTCGGAATAAATATTTCTTTCAGTTATTTCTAATGAATTTACAATAATTTTAAGTGATTTTTAACTTCGTTTATCTCTGTGTATAATAATGATTTAAAGATGTTTCCACATAGTTTGAAATGAAGCAGACAGTAGTAACCTTAAATTACATTTATGTAATCTCTCTTGACAAGAAAATGTAATGGTGCTAGTTGATTTATTGTGGTGGCTTTGTGGAAATCTAGAAAGCCTACATTTTAGGATTAGGTCAGATCTGCTTAAGCCATTTATAAATACTGATAAAACTTCTCTAGAATGAATTGTTCTTGATTTTTTAAAGATTTAAGATGAATGTATATTTAGGAGAAAAGATAAAAATGTTAAAATATTTTATTATTCTCAGTATTTTACTTTAAAAAAACAGATAAATGGAAATACTGCACAATTTGATGAAGTATATGAATTGAAAGAGGATATCGGTGTCGGCTCCTATTCTGTTTGCAAGCGCTGCATACATATAGCTACCAACATGGAATTTGCAGTGAAGGTATTATCCCTGACCCTATTAGATAAGTGATAGATTACCTGAGAGACATTTTTCAGTGCAGCTAGTGGAAATTGCAAAGATTAGATAATGAGGAAGAACTCATAAGACTTAATATTTTCATTTTGAATTTATTTCTAAGACTTTATTTTGGAGAAACAGTGTATTCCATGAATGTCTTGCTTCTTAATAGTTTTAATTTAAAGTAGTGTGTTAAGATTGAACAATTGTGGCAATTACTATTACATTTGAATCACATTATCAATTAGTATAGTTTCAATTAAAATGGAATATGAGAATAATGTTAAAGAATGTGGTCTTTTTTATTGTTAAGGTTTTAAATGTTAAAATGATATGAGACAATCATCACTGACAAGTTTTAACCATTCGCTTAAAAATATAACCAAATTGAAAATGTATCATTCATTTGTAGACAAAGAAAATAATTAGTTTCCTTCTGAGATTTTTCTTATTTTTTAGATCATTGACAAAAGTAAGAGAGACCCCTCAGAAGAAATTGAGATTTTGATGCGCTATGGACAACACCCCAACATTATCACTTTGAAAGATGTAGGTCTTTAAAATCTAAGCTAATTCAAAAGCTAAGCTAATGAAGTCATGACTTAGCACGTTATTACCTTATTGAAACTTTTCATGTCTGTGGTATATTTATTGTCATGCAACAAAATCTGAAGAGTCTTAAATTTGCTACTTCAATTCTATTTTTCCCCTATGATTCTGTATTCCTACACTTCTTATAGAACATCAGAAAGGAGCTATGAAGGTTGGTAAATGAGAGTGTCCTGAATACTTGAGTGTAGTCTAGTTAGTTAACTAGTTAACATTACAAGTAGCACCATTTATTATTCTGTAGTACTATAAAATATGGAAGATATAGGAGATTGGGAATCTGCCAAATTCTAGATTTCACTTTCTTGATTGTACATAAATTTACTGTTGCATTATGGATTGTTAATTGAGTGAAAGAGTATTATTCTGTAGTTTTGTAAAATGAACATATAACTTATATTAGTAAATGTTACTGAATGCTGACTCTTCACATAAGAAAATAATGTTCTTTTCTCTTTAGAGAAGGCAGACAAATTAACCATCACCTCAGTCAGTTTGTTTCAGATAATATGATAGGCCTTTTGATTAATAATCTTTAAACAGTAGTTTACATCCCCCCCTCACTCAAGCACTGAGTATACATATTTTTCTTATTTAATCTCCTTAATATAGTGTTTGAATTCAACAAATATTTAAGATACCATGTCAGATAATGGACTGTGGGGAGGATATTGAAAAAAATAATATATTTATTGCCAGAAGGAAGCTATTAGTAGGGAAGAGAAGTATCTATAATACCCATAAAAAATGAGTAGCTGCCATTTGAAAGGCACAGAGTTTTATTTTTCCATTTTTATCCATTGATGAAGTATAACACACAACTTCAAAAATTAATAAAATTATCTATGTTTAACATGATCTCACAAAACTGGGTAAGAGGTGTTGCTTAGCCAGTTTAATCTTCCGTATAGCCTGTTCTATATACTAACAATAAAGAAATCATGTCTTTTTTTAATATTAGAGGCTCACTAGAAAAGCAAAGTAAATGTAATTTAAAGATTTCAGAATAGTAATTTTAAATAACATTTTAAAAATACATTCTTTTTTAGGTTTATGATGATGGCAGATATGTTTTTCTTGTTACGGATTTGATGAAAGGAGGAGAACTACTTGAACGTATTCTCAAACAAAAGTGTTTCACAGAACGTGAAGCTAGTGATGTACTATTTGTAATAACTAATGCAGTGAACTATCTTCATTGTCAAGGCGTAAGTTATATTCTTCCCTTCAATTCTGGAACTTACATCTTCATAAAATTATATATAGGGGATGCCACCTAAAATGAATTACATTTTGTATTACATATATTTTATAGAGAATATTCTGTTAAAACTCAAAATGTAGTGAAGATTATAGGTTTAGGGAACTGGATAATACTTTATTAATCCTCCTTACTCTGCCTATTGGCCATGATGTAATAGCATATTAGTTTAAAAAATGGTTTGGATGCCATAAATGTATCTAAGCTGAACTTAGAAATTATTAAACCTAATCAAATTTAAAAGTGAAACATAAAAGAATTATCCGAGGATATGTTCTTAATATCACTGAAATTATATTGTACATAACATATAAAGTTCTAAACATTTGAAATACCAATATATTAAAATTTGTAGTGGAGGAGCAAGCCTATTATTTTGCTTCCTCTTTCTTCATAAGGAAAGCAAATGTTACAAAAAAAGTCAACTTTATTATACATTGCTATAGAAGTACACAAAGCCACAAATAATTTAAAAATTTAAGTTTGAATGAGTTGTAATAGTACATATGTATTATCAATTTAAAAAATGGAGAATTCAGAATTGGCACAGTGAGAATTGTACATGAGCCCCTCTTTTTTTTTAATTCATTTTTATTGTTAGACTTATTGGGGTGACATCTGTTAGCAAGGATTACATAGGTTTCAGGCATACAATTCTACAGTGCATTGTCAACTTGATGTATAATAAGTTCACCACCTAATGTGACTTCTCTTTCCATCACCTTATATTTAGCTTCCCCCCCTCCTCTCCCACCCCCTCCCCTTTCTC
>PVJL010016235.1:0-11732 GCA_004026885.1 Lyroderma lyra
CACACACACACACACAGTAGACTCTCCATTAAACTGGAACACAAGCAACCTGCACACTCAAGCAACTGGCAAAATGTGTTTGCCGGTTACTTGAGATTTTGCTGGTTGCTTGAGAGTGCCGGTTGCTTGAGTTCTGGTTAACAGAGAGTCTACTTACATTTATCCAGAAATCTACAGATCCCCATGGGTGCCAGTCAACTGAGAGTCTATTGCACACACATATTTCTTTCCCATGGTTTGGACAACTGGTATTTTCAGCACACGGTAACGTAGATGATGTGTTTGCCAAGGGAAAACTCCCCACGTACAACTCACAGAGCATTTGGACTCAATGCACTCTTATTAGAGTAACAAAGAGTGTGTTAGGCTGCCATGTTAGACACGGTACATGACGGGCACATATGATCGTTTTTGCACTGGGTACACTATAAATCTTGCCAAATTAGACTTACTTAGTGCCAAGTTGATAGGTATTGCCAATTTCTCTCTCACCCTGGAAAATTATATGATATTTTTCCTGATGAAAGAAAGGATGCATAAGCAGAATTGTGCACACCTGCACCCCGTTCTTGGCCTGCCTCTTGCCTTGAGAATCACTTGGGTTGGCCCACAATACCTGTGGGTATTTCAAGAACCATGGGCTCTATGAGCATTATAATATTCATCCTACCTGCTGCGTTTGGAAAAATTGAAAATACAACCTGCTTAGAGGAGAAATCATTTCTTGCAACTAATTGAATATCTGGGGATTTTAGTGGGGCATTTTGTACCTTTAACATTTTCAAACAGAATGCCTTCACCCAGTTCACTACTGAAATAATATGCACAGCAATTTATAAAGTGATAACAGAGCAGCTATTATGCTTGAAGACAGAATCCTTGACTGGATAAATAAGTAGACCTAAGTTAAGTGCCGTGTCAGTCTTCCTACTCTTTAATACTGTAAGCCACTGATCTCTTGGACATCTTTAAATTTTCATGTATTTGGACTGGGGCCATTTGGTTCAGGTAGCCTTGTTAAAAAGGGATTTGCAGGTCTTTGCAGTGTTACAGCCTTGCCAAGTTAGAATAACTCAAGACAAGGTCAATGTCTAGGACTCTCTTGTATTAAATCAGCAAGTAAGCTTATATGCATTGCAGATTCCTTGCCCATGAGATCTCTTGTCTAAAGCAATCTGCTGAAAGGTGATAGGGTTGAAGCATGGGCTAGACAACATGCATATGGCAGAGAGTTTGTAATATTCTAAGTGGCATCAACAGTGTCCCCTTGGGTCAAGATAGGAACAGTATTGGTGAATCAATAGTTTAATCCATCTGAGACAAGACTATTTATCAAAACTCTTTCTTATTAAACCAAATTCTGCAAAACAAAATCCTTTGCTGACTTCGTTGTCAGGAGCCACCGTGCATCATATGGCGTATCCTACCCACACTGAAACAGTAATCAGCAGCTACAATCTCCTTGTGCTGACAGAAGGTTTGCTAAACAGACCAAGTGTTTCCCTTATGCTTAGGCACATGGCTATTAAGTAAATTCTGACAAGTTAAATTGTAATTATGGAAGATTTGGAG
Organism: Lyroderma lyra; assembly: GCA_004026885.1. Classification (NCBI taxonomy): domain Eukaryota; kingdom Metazoa; phylum Chordata; class Mammalia; order Chiroptera; family Megadermatidae; genus Lyroderma; species Lyroderma lyra. The sequence continues at coordinate 1,573 of PVJL010016235.1, forward strand.
AGGAATGATATTACTCAAATATTAAGTCATAACTGAAATCATTAAATCACATGCAACATTCAAAAAAATTGCTAAAAATCTATAATGGTTCATCTGTCACTTTAAATGAAAAATGTCTTTATATAATAATTGGTCAAATATATGGAGAGAGAAATTTTTAAAATAGTCTTTATATCGAAACCTACCTGGTTTGCTAAAAAAATAAAAAATGTAAAACAAAGACATGGACAATTTACAAGTTCTCTTTGGGTTCTAAAATATTCTGTGAGCCTTCTGTAAAAATAAAGAAAAAGAAAAACCTTCATTTTAAGACACTGGAAACCTTCCCTGAACTTCGATGTTCTCTAAGGAATGAAAGAGAGATTAGTACGATGACAAAGAAAACCCTCGCGGGTGACCTTATGAACCAAGAGCCAGTGTCAGCAGCAGACTGGTCCGTAGAACAAACTCCTCACATCTCACGGCGTTTTCCACTCCCTGTGCTCATGGCTGGGAGCTAGAATTACTGCAGAGAGATGGCATGTTTGAACCTTTTCTCCAGGGTGTCTGTCATTCTGCAGAGAGCAGAACAACCACAGTCACCCCTAGAATGCTACCTATGGGCATATTCTTCGCTCTGCTTCCCGCCTCATTCTTAATGACTTCCACCCAATGAATATTTCTCAACAGGTACAAAGGACATCTGCACCCTAGGACGCTGGGCAGCTGAAGGTGTACCTGATTATTCAGGGGCACTTCGCTAACTCTGTGCACCCTACATGAGTGAGGATGTGGGTTTGCTGATGATGCATTAGTGTCAAGGATTAGAGGAAAGAGCGTCATGTTTATAAATGTCCAGTAAATGGAAGACGGATGATTAATGTAAGTTCTTTCACAAGGGAGATGACTGGAAATAGAAGCGTCAATAGACGAAGGCTGTACAGAAAGTATCCAGCCATGTAATATGAAAAAAATAGAGGCATTTGTGGCTGGGTTGTTTCTGGGCAGCCCTTGTAAAAGGTCAGTAGAAAGAATGGATCTCCTTTTTCAATCCTGATAGCATATGTCAGCAACTAGGGAATGTGGAGATGAGGAAAACCCTTTGTCAAATGATAAGCTGCATTTGGTCCTACACTGTGTAGCCTCCTCATGACAGAAAGTCCTGTACCCTTGACCAGATAAGCCAAGCATCCTTAGTATTTTCTGACAAGTGTGTGTATTTGTGGTGATGGCTGTCTCTTCAGTCTATAAACTATCTATCTTACAGCAGTGCGTTAAACTTAAGAACACCAGAAGGGAAAAGAGGTTAAAAGGACTGAGGGGTCCTTGGAAAAGGGACATGAAAGATAGAAGAGATTCTGTTTCTGTGTGAGGCTGTGAACCTGATTAAATTGTATCATTTTCCTGGTATGTTTTACCAATATTTAAAAATACCTGTTGCCTCTAAAAAGTACAGGGTCCTTGGCTCAACTTATGGTGTCCTGGGGAGAGCTCTGTACACAACACTGGAGTCAAAATGAATTTCTCAGGCAAGTGTGACTGGTATTATCTCCTTCAACTATGTGTGTCCTGGGGTGAACCTACGAGTATCTCCACTACGAGCATTACATGTCCCAGCGGCTCATGCTTGTCCCTGCCCTGTTCTTCCTGGTCTCTTTCAGATCCTTCTTCAGTCTGAGCTCCAATTGCAGCCTCCCAGCCGTCACTGAGCTTTAGTGGCTGACCCAACCCTAGCCCAGCCAGCAGGGGAGCCAGCGGGCGTCCTGCAGCTTGGCAATCAATCTCCTAGTTACCCATCCCTGTGGCCATGCGGTACTCTGCCATTTACTGAGTGTGTTCGTGAACATTTTCTACTGGGGCCTCACAGAAATTCTACACAGTGAATAGTGTTACCTCTGTGTGGTGAATACCAACACCGAAGCAAGGACTCGGACCTGGAAATTTGACAACAACCTGGGAGCTCTTTTACCTCTGCTTCGACTACCTCTCACGTTTCAGAAAGCTTCATTGACGAGGAATTTAGTAGACTGTGATGTATGATCAGTAAAGACATGATTCTAAACTGAACTTTGTCTGGTGAAATTAGAGTTATCCTGGGCCTCTTAATCTCCCTCCACCCTTAGCACGTGTCCAGGTTACATAAGCAAATTCATTACATCCATATCTGAAGAAAAACTAAAAAAAAAGTCACCAAGGTAAGAATCATTGGGAAAAGGCTGATCGTACGTGTGAAAGCTCATCCAGCCGTCACTGGTAGCAAAGGTGGGATTCCTTCCATGAGAATATGTACCTCCAAAACCCCTCCCCTGAGTATTTGTGCACAAAACAACTCATTTATTGGTCATTCACGGAGCAACTCTTTGTTTTTTGTTTTTATTTATTTATTTACTTACTTACTTACTTACTCACTTATTTTTGGAGTCCTGCCCTAAATGCTAAGGTACAGCTGTGAATGTGACACAGTTTTCTTGCAATCAAAGACCTACAGTCTAATAACCAGGCAACTGGAGCAGAGTGAAGGATGTGCTTACACACAGGGACAGCCCGGGGACCACGAGCATGGAGAGAAGGGTCCTGAGCAAGTCTTTGAGGACCAAGGACAAAGGGCCCAAACGCCATGTCTGCGACAGAAGGGCCAAGCAGCAGTGAATGTGGCCCGAGAAGGGGGAGTGGCAGCTGAGATGTGCTGCGCTGGGATCATGGCCCATGGCCCAGGTAGCTCTCTCTCGGTGACACTCCAGCTTTCACCGGCCTGTTGTTTTCACTCCCATTTTACAAACTAGGAAAGGCATGTCAGGAGAATTTGAGAGACTTATCCAAGGTCACATGGTTAGTCAGTGAGAGATCCAATCATTAAAACCAAGGCTGTCTGACCGCTCCGCTTTTAGAGAGGAAAGAACACCGGACTGGAAGTCAGGCAAATGGAATTCTGTTCTGTCACCAAATCCCCAGGCAACCTTCAACAGGTCACTGAACAGCTATGCTCTGCTTCCCTTATCTGTAAAAGGAGAGGATTTAAACCAGGTGACCTCGAAAGTTTCTGAGCTTTCAGTCAGATACATTTAACTCCCTCTTGTCTCCTGCTCAAGTTCAAGGAAATCCTGAAAAATAAAGAGAAACTACCAACAACTATCTACTATATAAAATCAAATATATACCTGTATATATAAAATAGGTATATGAGGGCTATCCAGAAAAAAATCCAGCCATAAATGCCTGTTTTTCATATGACATGGCTGGGTACTTTCTAGACAGCCCTCGTATGCTGTATCAGCCATTCCTCACAGACATATATAGAAGGGGCAACATACCACACTACTCGCTAGAGCCTAGTGTAATTTTTGACATAATGAATGTGCCATTTTGAACTAACCATTGGTTTTGGGGGTTTGTTTGTTTGTTTGTTGGGGGGGCGTGTTTCCCTGGCTGGGAATCAAACCCAGCTACGGCATTGAGAGCGCCGAAGCCTAGCCACTACACCACCAGGGAACCCCCTACCATTCTTTCAGATGAACAGAGATAACAATTTCAGGGTGGTGAATGGAGCACCAGGCCTATTAAGGGAGTTTTGTGGCTACATCTCATTAAAAAGTTTTTATTTTTAACTTTTGCTATGTTTTTATTGTCTAGTTATTGTGTAGGCTGTGAAGCCAACACTCTAAGGATAAGGAATAAAATACTAAAGCTTCCTTGGAAAAAACTCATGTACCCAGACAAAGAAATCATTTAAACACATAAAAATAAAAGAAGGTAAAAAATGAACCATTCAAGAATGTTTATAAACTGCTGGATTTTCAGGCATTCTACTAGAGATTTTTTTTAGGATGAAAATCTTATTATGAACTATTTTTTAATATTAAAAAGCATTCCTTACAAAGTTTTAAATTTAGCATTTTCTGAACACTGCTTTAGAGAAGTTCATCTTAAATATATCTTGATATTTTAAAAGTCAAAGTCATCCTTCTATTTCTATAGAAATTTACCCTGATGTAATTGATGTCAGAATATTTTTCATATATATTAGCATTTTTCAAACTCATATGTTACATAAGTTAGGTAGTATATTAGTTTCCTAGGACAGTTATTACAGATAACCACAAACTGGGTGGCTTTGAACAACAGAAATTTATACTCTCACAGTTCTGGAGGCTAGAAGTCCAAACTCAAGGTGTCCTCAGGGCCATCCTCCCCCAGAGACTCGTTAGAATCCTTCCTTGTCCTCTGGTGGTGGTCTTCAGTCTTTGCCATTCCTTGGTTTGCAAATGCATTAACTCGGATCTCTGCCTTGTAGTCATGTGGTCATCTCTCTGTGTGTCTCCATGTCCCAAATGTCCTCTTCTTATAAGGAAGGCAATCGGAGTCAATTACGGCCCACCCTCCTAGCCCCGTCTTAACTTGATTACATCTTCAAAGACCTTATTTCCAAGAAAAGGTCATAGTCACAGTTTCACAGATTAAAGCTTCAATATATCTTTTTGAAGATTACAATTCAGCCCAAAATAGGTGTGGTTATTATTATTAATAATAAGCCTTGGTGTAGTTATTATTTCCATGTTGTAGGTAAGGAAACTAAGAGATGGGCACTTAAGGTTATACAAAATGTTACTAGCAGAACAGACACAGGAGAGCCTGTCTTCTAACAGTTAAATTAGGCTTATTCTATCAAAGGAGGATTAAGCTTCTTAAACTAGTTAAGGATTTGCCTAGAATCAGAACTTATTATCACTCATTTATCCAGACAGCTGTCTCACCTCAAGTCCATGTTGCTTGCATCTCTTCAAAGATGCTTCGGTACATGCTAAGTTATTACAGAGAAAAATGAAATCCAGTTGCCTTTGGGTATAATTGTACCTCATTATATAACTTTGATAAGGAAGGTATATTTCCTTTCTGAAACATATTTCTTAGTGCCTCTTTTCAGCTAACTTCAGTGCAGAAATAATAGGCCATTCTTTAACTGCTTCCATTCATAGCCCCAAACATTCTTTGGCTGCTGTAAATGGTGCTAAAATAAACCTGGAATAGTCTCATAAACGGGACATGCTGGAACCTTTCTTTTAAGCACGTATGCCAAGAAATACTTCATTTGGGATCATGGGGTAAGAGGAACAAAATTAAAACACAGACTCTTCAAGTGCCAGCATAGGTGTCCCAAAGAAACTGAGTCATCTCTCCTTTCCCAACTGTCTGCCCTATTTGTCAACTGTGCTCTCCAGTGAGACAACAGTGTTCTCACAGGCAGCCTTCTCCTTTCTGGGATTTCATTTATGTACTACTGTGTTCGTCCAGCTATGAAAAGAAGCTGTGGGCCAAAGTTCAAGACCTAAATTAAACCATGCCTTGGACTCATCTCTCTAACATATGTGATTGTTTTTTAATGAGAATCTACTTTGTGAAATTCCCCTAGCATCCCTCTACATGGCCAACTGCCCATTGGTGGGACGAATGACCTCTGACTGCATCGAACTCCACTGTGATCCTTGACCTGGAGGTACCAGCAGCAGAAAGAGGTTCAGGTGACTAATGAGTTACCAGTGGTAAATATCAGTAAAGCCATGAAAACTTCAAATTCAGCATGACCTTTGGTTTTGTATGTTTTTGGCAAGGCTGGATCAATTGACTTTTCATGGTATCCTGTAAGCTATACCTAATTGTGACACTATACATAGCCTTCATTTTATTCATTAATTAATTCCTCCACCAACATTTATTGAGAATCCTCTTCATATCAGCCATTACTCTGGCACTGGGAATGCAATGGTGAATGAAGGAGACAAAGACCTTCCATTCTTCATGGTAGACAACTTTCCAAAGAAATATTATCACCCACGCACAAAGAAGGGTGAGTGAGATAGAAAGGTGACTCAGCTGGGAACCAGACAGCCTGCCTCTGCCACACCACATGTACCCTCTGCTCTCTGGAACTTGTTTACAAAGTGACAGAAAAAGATAAATATATTTTAAGACTTCCTTCCATTCTTCCCCTCCTGTTGGCTACTCCCCCACTCTACCCCCACTCTACCCCCACACGCCAGATGCAATGAACCTTTGTGAGTACCTGTAGTTCACATTAATGCTTTCTCCAGAATTCAGAAATCACAGGGAGGCATGCAGCCCTCACATATTTAGTTAACACTTACTGAATCAGCGCTCAGGTACACAGTCCCCTCCCTCAGAAGAGAGGGCAGAGGCCAGACCAGTAATGCTTGACCATTGTAACAATATAAGCTGAGATTCCAGAACTGCTTTGTAATAACTGCAGTTCATAAATATTTATTGCACAAATGACTATTTCAATCCTAAAACTCTATGACATTATAGCATTACATGGAGGTAGCTTTTTAAAGAAGAGCTTTATGTAAACAAAAAAAAGTCTTTTCATTCAAAATTTGGTTACTTCTTACTTTATAAAGGAAAAGATTACACTTATTCTGTTATTCATAGAACTTCAACAAAGGTAGGAACTCTTGTCAATCTTGTTCATCACTAGATCCCCAGACTTAGGACTACATCTGGCAGGAATTAATAATAACTAATGAAAAAAAAAGGATCATTGATAAATAATATCTCTAAGGCAGCTTGACCAGCCCCAGAAATCATTACAATGTTCTTTTCCAAAAGGCCAAAATAAAATGTTTTTAAACAATCTTAAATACATATTTAAATGGAGATCTTAAGTGATTTTATCACATGCCTTTTCCTTCCTGCTTTTTTCACTCCTTCCTGCCCAGTACAGGGTTCTGTTTCCCCACTCCCTTCCAGCACAGTCTGTGAGGCCAGCTACATGTGCAAACCAGCAGAGGAACCCGGGGCAAATTCAGAGGCATCCGTCTGTGCCACATACCTACAGGGTCCCCAGTCCTCAGTTCCCTGTTCACCAACATACAAGACCTTCTCATTAAAAACCCTGGTTTTAAGCACCTCTTATGTCCATGAAAAAACAAGGTATAAAAACAAACAGAATGATGCTAGGTCCATAAAGGATTTGGGAAGACATGGTTTAAATAGTGAAGAATTAATTTGTAGTCAAAAGTCTAAGAATATGCCCATAAAAGATTTAGAGGCATGAATAAAATACACACACACACACACACACACACACACACACACACGAGGCTGTCTGGACCATATGCAGCCATATAATATGAAAAACAGAGGCATTTATGGCTGAATATTTTCTGGACAGCATATATGTGTGTGTGTGTGTGTGTGTGTGTGTGTGTGTGTGTGTGTGTATTATATATGGGGAATATTTGAGGTTGGACAATTAATTCTGTGAATTCATCCTAGAAAAAAAATGCTACATACCTCACTGCTGAATATCACTATGGTCACCTTTGAAGTAGTCCACTTGGGAAGCTATGCACTGACACCAGTGCTTAGTTTACCTTTCAAAGCAATTTTGGAACTCTTTTTCTAGAATAGCCATCACAGCTGTCATAGTACCGAAAATTTTGCAATTAAGTTCACAAACTTGTCACCGTGTGCTTACACTGACAACACTGTTCACACAACTCAGTAAAGTGTCATAGCCTTGGTATATCTATGTCTCACAGCTGTGTTCGTGTCAATGTGTGGTGGTGTCTTGCTGAGTGACGTTCATTATTGTTGTTGCATGTTTTTTTGTGCCGTTATGAGAATGTCAGAGTTTTAATTAGAGCAACAAACAAACATTAAATTTCTTGTTAAACCTAGTAAGAGTGGAAGTGAAATCAAGGACATGTTAGTCCCAGGTTATGGGGATAATGCCATGAAGAAAACAGCAGTGTACAAATGGATTAAACATTTTTCTGAGGGGAGAGAATGTGTCACTGATGAAGAGAAGTCAGGGTGACCAGTAACGAGCAGAACTGATGAAAACATTGCAAAAATTCATCAAATTGTGCATCAAAATTGTTGGCTGACTATGAGAAGCACAGTAGACCAAGTAAACATCCATAGACAAAGAGTTAGGAAAATCTTAACTGAAAATCTTAGCATGAGGAAGGTATGTACAAAAATGGTCCCAAAGGAGCTCACTGATGAACAAAAGCAAAACAGAGTTGAAGTTTGCCAAGACCTTTTGGAGAGACAAGACGATGTTTTGGGTCATGTTATCACTGGTGATGAAACATGGGTGTACCAATATGACCCTGAAACAAAGCATCAAAGTGAGCAATGGAAGTCAGCCAATTCTCCACAATAAAAATGTTCTGTCAGTCCCCAAATCAAGAGTCAAAATGATGTTGCTAACCTTTTTTGGCATCAGAGGGATTGTTCATTATGAATTTGTACCAACTGGACTAACAGTCAACCAAGTTTACTATTTGCAAGTGCTGAAAAGGCTGTGTGAAAAAGTTAGATGAAAATGAACTGAACTTTTTGCCAACAACTCATGGTTCTCACATCACAACAATCCACCAGCTCACAGGGCACTATCTGTGAGAGAGCTGTTAGCCAGTACACAAATAACTATTGGAACACCCTTCCTCCTACCCACCTGATCTGGCCCCCAATGACTTTTTTCTTTACCCAAAGATAAAGGAAATATTGAAAGGAAAACATTGTGATAATATTCATGACATCAAGGACCATAAGATGAGAGTTCTGATGGCCATTCCAGAGAAAGAGTTCCAAAATTGCTTTGAAGGGTGGACCAGGTGCTGGCATTGGTGCACAGCTTCCCAAGGGGAGTACTTCAAAGTTGACCATAGTGATATTCAGCAATGAGGTATGCAGCACTTTTTCTAGGATGAGTTCCTGAACTTAATTGTCAGTCCTCGTGTGTGTGTGTCTGTGTGTGTGTGTGTGTGAGAGAGAGAGAGAGAGACAGTGTATGTGTGTGTGCATTCATTGAAATCCCAGTCTCTTAATTCTTTTCTCTGAGCCACAAATTCAATTCTCAGTTCTTACCTATTAAATGGGTAAGATACACCTACCTTCCTAAGTTGTAATAATTAATTGTAAGTGAATAATTATAGAAAGCACCTACCATATGAGTGTGTCTTAAAGATGTACTAAAGAAAGCGTACCTCCAGTTTTCACACTTCCAATTTCAAATGGCATAACTAGTGATGATAGTATAAGTATAAGGAGGCTCATTTCAGCTCAGTGAAGAAGGAACAGCCCAAAGATCAAATCAACTGGGTTGCTTATTATGAGGTGGTGACTTCCCCATCATTGAGAGCCTTCAAGTAAAACCTAAGTAACCATTTCCAGGCATAGTGAATACGAAATTAAGTATAAGCCTTAAATGCTAAGTTTCTGTGATTCCTTGAAATTTCTGATAGATTTTGAAATAATAAACACAGTTTTTCTGATTATTCTTGAAAAGCAAAGATAATGTCATTAGACAGAGGAAATTTGTCACGAGGAATTGAGTTTGAGTTCAATGGTATCTTTGCATGTCCAAAAAAATTAGTATTCAGATTCATGATGCTTTTCTCCCCAGCAACAGACCTCAGAAAAATAGAAACGTCTAAATGTTCCCCTGCCTCTGGCTTTCAGTTGTCTGTTTAAATGGCTCTCACCATTCCACTTCACCTTTTTCTCTCTTGTTAAGAAGCAGACATGACAAAGGTAGCTAGCAAGTGCTGTGGATTAGCCCTAGGGAAACACCCCTTAACTTCCAGTTCATCCGGATACACCCTGGGAATCTTCTACTCCAACCCCTTCGGCTTCTCGGAACTAGGCTTAAGTTCGGTCTCTTCCTTCTTTCTATATTCCATCCAGAAAGAGGGAAAAAATCTCTCCTTGCCTCACACATATTTTTCTTCTCTTCTTTAAGGCTCAGCATACTGAGCCTTGTAGAGAATTACCTATTCTAAGAGGATATCTTAAGGCAATTTCCCAGCAAGATTATTTTGTCACCAAATAGAATCTTTCTACCACTCACCAAGAGTCATTTTCTCATTTCATTGCAAAAGATTTCTGAGTGTCAGACTGTGGCTGCATGATCCTAGAGAAGAGGACACCCTGGGAAGAGTGGGAGAGTCACCAGCTCTCAGGGTTTCCATGGAGTGGTTTCAGGATGCTTTGTGAAAGCCCTGAAAACGTGTGTAAAATTTCACGGAAGTGTACACCTTGTTGAAAAAGAGGCCATGGCTTCATTAGATCCTGAAATGCACGTGATACCAAAAAAAATTTTTTTGGGAGTTCCCTAGTGGTGTAGTGGCTTAAGGCTTCAGCACTGTCAATGCTGC
>PVJL010016236.1:0-21621 GCA_004026885.1 Lyroderma lyra
TATGTGTGTGTGTGGTGTGTGTGTGTATTTGTGTGTATGTGTGTGTGTTTTAAGCTCTTAAATCTAAGAGATCTTTTGGAGCAGAGTAGGAAACTAGTGCTCCGTTGCGCGGACAAGGGGGAGAAGGAGCAGTGCGCGAGGGCTGTGGGAAAACACCAGCCACAAACCCTGACTTTCAGGTTCCAGGGCTGGATGCTTTTCGGACAGCCCTCAGCTTTAGTAAGAGACTCCCGGGGAACTTAATAAGCCGCAGGTGTTATTGTAGAAAATATTAATAGTGTTTGGTGAAGCTGATAATAGAGTCAGGTTTGGTTGTAATGACTCAGAGGCTTTATAATTTGACATATTTTCTCTGGATAATTTTAGATTTTTTTCCTGTTCCTTTGGATTTCTTTCATTATTTACTGTTGGGTTCAACACCCACACACGCACAGCCAGAACAGCAACGTTTGATGGCTCGGTATGCAGGATCGCTTTCGTCGAACGAAAATGAAAAAAAAATCCTTGTTTGTAATTAGGCTCTTTTGGCTTGCATCCATTTAAATACCTTTTTCCCCCTTGTAACATCACACGTACCAAGCATTTAAGTGCATGTTGAATTTAAGAGGTCGCAGTCATGAAAGTTACAGCGCAGGTCGCATTTGTTTGTATCTCTCAGATCAGCCGCGACCTCCACAGGGTTAAAAAGGAATCTGACGATGTAGTAAAATGAAAAGTTGGACGTTCTGCTTGCTCCTGCACTACCCAGCCATGCCTCTTGGTTGCGCTCCGGGCCCCGGTGGCCTGGGGAGGCCCTCGCGGAGCACTGCCCCTCCTGTGGCTGTGAGCTGACACACCTGGCACCTCATTGGTAGGCCGGCCAGTGCGAGGGGAGAGCAGCCCGTGTGGGTGGTCAGGTGAGGGGAGGCTGTGCCGACGCTACAATAAGGCAGCGAGCTGGGAATTCTGCACGTTTTCAGAATGTTCCCTGGCTCCCCAATAGCTGTATTCCACTGTCACCTCATAGGGATATGTGCTTTTCTGGGGGAGAGGGCTGCCACTGCCTCAGATCCTCAAAGGGTTCTCTGTCCCTGGAAAGGTCAGAGAGAACTACTGATTTAGAACGGAGAGAGATGGATATCTTCAAGGAAAAGGTGTCACGGCTGAGTGACAGAAAACAAGCCTTGGGCTGCCATTTTTATTTGATTAGGAATGACCCTGACATGGCCACATAGGAACTGCGTTAGGCTGGCATTGCAAACATACCTGGTACATATTTAAAACACAGTTTGTTTATTTTGAAATAATGAAAAAAATAACGTCTCGGGGTTTGTAGCGTCCACATTTCGAGGTGACTAGATGCTGTAACCTTGTTCAGAGGGACTCCTAATGTTTTTTCTGTAGTAGAAGTTGCTCCGCGTGAGATGGATGGGGAGCATTTGGGAAATGTGTGACCGATCGAGTGAGGCGTCTCAACAGCTCTCCTCAGAGAACCATCTTTTGATTTCCATGTGTATGAAGAAGTATGCCGAGCAGGAAAACCGGAAGGGCTTGGAAGTGGGGAGCGGGTTATACTGGTGTTTTGAGCACAAGTCACATATATTTTTACAAGGACACAACGCCTTAGGGTTCACAAAACTGTAGACGCAGACGCGCAGCTTGGTAAGGGCACACGTTCCTTGTCTAGGTTCTAGCTGTGTCACTGCTGGCCCGGTACCTGCCCTGCACAATACCTGAAGGAAGTATCTTGTTGGGTAGATTGCCTCAGTTGGCTCTCATTGCAATCCTGTGGATACGGACACGGCAAGTTTTAGCATTCCTTCCCGCGGGCTCAAAGAGAGCAATTATCTACCTAAGGTCACATGGCTGGTGGATAAATGATCTGGGCTTTGGCTTTTACATAATTCTTAATCTTGCCCCATAGAGTAAAAGTGGAAAAGCCACATTTTGATCAGCTCAGTTTTAATAGGGAGTGGGAGAGTGCTTATAACCCTCCGATAGTCTCAAGGATAATCGTAGCATGTGCTTTGTAACAGAGAACAAATCTGAAGCCAGTATCTCTTGATGATGCTATCAAGTCAGGCTTTTATAATCCAGTGGCAGAAGAGAAAAATAATTTCCTGTCTGTCTGTGACCAGGCAGAGTGGGTGCCCTGGGGACACAACGGAACAAACACAGTGTGAGACCTGTCCTCAGACAGCTTACCTTCTCACAGGAGACAGACCCACAAGTAAACCCACAAGCATAGTCGGTATTTCCAGATTTAAAAAAAACACCATAAAGCAGGTGTATAAGGGGAAAGAGAGCAATGGTGGTCGCAAGAGGGTTATTTATCGGGGGACGTCAGGGGAAAAGTCTCTGATTGAACGTGATGTTTGTGCAGAGACCCCTGTAATGTGAAGGAACCAGCACTGAGTGTGGCGGGGGAGACGAGAGTCAGGGAGGAGCATCGCAGGGAGAAAGACTGGCAGCGCAAAGGCCCTGAGGTCGGCAGGAGCCTTTGGGTCTGGACCTAGAGGCAGGAGGACTTGGTTTTTATTCTAAATGTGGCGGAGACTACATGAGTTTCCCACGGCTGCCCTAACAAATTACCGCTAATTGGAGTCTAAAAACAACAGAAAATTGGTTCTCTCGTGGTTCTGGAGGGCAGAAGTCTGAGATCAGCACGTCAACCAGGGCCACACTGCATCCCACAGCTCCTGGGGAGAATCTTCACTCACCTGTCCCAGCTCCTGGTGGCTCTCGGCACGCCGTGGCTCGTGAACCCATCGCTCCAGGCTCTGCCTTCATCTTCACACACCTTGCTCCTCCGGGTCTGTGTCTTGTCCTCTTCGGTCTCGCATGAGAACATGGAGCGCTGGATTTAGGGCCGACCTGGGCAACGCGGATGCTCTCTTCTTGAGATCTTTCACTGAATTACATCTGCAAAGCCCCGTTTTCCTAGATGTGAACACATCTTTCGGTGGGGGGAGGGGGACAGGCATCATTCAACCCATTCCAGGAAACCTGGAGACGGGTTAAGCAGAGGGAGTGATGGCATCGACTGTGTTTTAAAAAGACGGCGTTGGTGCTAGAGGAGAATGGCTGCAGGAGGACGAAGCACCCACCAGGGAGACTGTCATCTGGATAGATGCGGTCGGATGGGGGTGAGGAAGAATGGGTGAATTTCAGTTGTGCACCCCAGCAGAACCAACGGGACATACTGATGGGTTAGAATAGGGAGGAAGGACAAGAGAAACATCTAGGATGGCGGCGCCCCCTCACTGAGAAGGGGGAGACTGGTGTAGGAACAGGCCAGGACAGCGGCGGTGACATTCGCAGCTCGGTTTTGTGCATGAGAACTGAGAGAGATGGGGGTGGATGTCAGCGTGTGGGCCTGCAGCTCAGCGTGTATGTAGACTTGAGCTTCGTCAGCCTAGAGATGGGAGGGTGAGTACATCCCTCTCGGGGGAGATGGTTTTTTAGGGAGTGGAGCCCATAGGTCAGGCCATTGGTATGAAGGTCACGGAGCTGATGACCGCCGGCTTCCTCTTTTCACCCAGCTCCTGACATTTATGTTGGGGCCAGAGCACGGAGGGCAGGTGGGAATGCGGGCCATCGGGTAACTCGGCTTTGTTACCCTGCGCTGTCACAAAGGCCATTGTGCGGTTAGCTTTTATTTCATGGCTATCATTGTTTTCTTTGAAATTTTTCATTCTAAGCCCAACAGGTCCCCTTGGCAGTCACTGTCTGAGTTTTTTAGTTTTAGAGGATATGCTTGTTCTTAAAGTCATCTTCCTCTATTAACCCACATTCATTTTTAATTTTGATGCTCCAATCAATAAGTGTTTCTCTGGACAGTTTCTGACAGTCTGCTGCTACACGGGGCTGTGGAGCACGAAATCAAAAGGTGATTTCTCAGTTGGCACAAATGAAGAGAAGTTGCTCTTTCACCCTGGGCTCCGGGGGATATAGGAAAATACGTGTGCTTGCTCTGCCCTGGGGGGAGTTTTTGACGTAGAGAAATACATAGTTGTTTTTTCCGTGTAGGAAGACAGAGGACAACAGAAAGTTAAAATTTCCTGTTAGGTAGCATTTTGCTTATGTCGTAACTTGACTTGAAAGGTCGGATTGCTCTTAGTTGGAATTGATATTGTGAGGTCATCCATTCAATACATGTTTATTGAGTATTCATTGTGTGCAAGGCACAGTGCTAACTGTGAGAAGAGATTAATACACAGACCTCCAGCAGTATAGTGGCTAGGGAAACCACGCCACCTCCATACTTAGAAAATGACAATTTTATCTTGTTGCATATCTGCACTTAATGATAATCCTACTTCAACTATCCAAGTGAAAAACTAGGCATAAAAGTGAGTGATCATCTATGTGCATATATTACACACACACACACACACACACACACACACACGAGCATATTATCGTCAAGAACAAACTAGCTGAGGACTAAACTTCAGGGGGCACGTGTTCTTTCTTACTGGAATCACAGTGTTAAAATTCTTGGCAGTTCACATGCTCTCCACCGTAGCTGTTGCTTTTACATTTTGATGATGTACCAATGAGCATATAATATTTAATTCCTAGTTGGAACGTGCAACCAAACCCAGCGTTTCCAGCTAATCACGCTGCGACTGTGAAAGTCTTTTCCTTGGGAGCTGGCGGCTCACTTCCTAACTTCATTTTTCCTGTGGGTGTGTGGCATGACCTGGAGGTGAGAAGCTCTGCAACAGAAGGGCGAAAATGGACCATGTCATGGTGAACAGGAAAGGAGGTGCTTCATCCTCGTGCTCCTTTGCAGTTAGCTCTGCCTTTCCTCCTCGATCTGGGGGCGGTGGCCTTTGCATATCCTGGCACGACTTAGGGAAGCAGGAACCAACCTGCTGGTGCCCTCTCTTTCAGTTTTACCCCAGGCGTATGAATAGGCAAAATTCATTGTCACATTAGGGCTGACTTCAGTACTGAACCTTTGCTTTTCAGCTTAAAAGGGCAAGAGAGCTAGCATTTTCTGGACATCACTGACCCTTCACCACGATTTAGATCAGACTTAAACTTTACAGAACCTTATTGCGGCAGCCGTTGCCAGGCACTAATTGGTACTGTGGGTCAGTGGCTGTGCTCTCACTGACTTTGCTCTGGTTTTTAATTTACTTCCTGACAGCTGGTGCTGGTTTCCACGCCATCCACACACGGGGATGCGGACTCAAACTTTGTCCTGAAACCTCACATTCTCTGGCTTCCTCGTCCTCAGCCGTGCTGTGGAGTCAGTTGACCGGGAGCAGAGCTGGAAGGGGTGTGACAGCCGTGCTGTCGGAAAGCACTGCCTAGATCTCTCCCCACAGCTGCCACGCTCAGTCCCTCCGGCCAGAGATGGCGTTAGGTTGTACTAACTCAGAGAGCTGTGTGTGTGACACATGCACCGTGCTGGCACCATTATGCCAGCAGGTTCATTTCTCAGCCCACGTGATCAGCACGTTCTCTGTGTCAAGCTATTATACGTGGGGATGTAAATCATAATCGGAAGCTGCTTGCATTGATTTACCTTGAGACATGGCTGCTGTCTGGCTGCTGGCCACAGTAGCAGTCCCAATGCAAATGTCCCCCACAGAAACATCTTACACGGAGTACGCAGTGGCTTGGTGAGCAAGGAATCAGAACAAGGAAGTGGGGTGCATCTCTGTGAAGTGGCACCAAGCTAACGTAGCCTGCTGCTCCATTCCTCTCACGAGGAGGATGGTTTTTTACTGGAACCAGAAGCACTTTAGTCATTGGCTGTAGTTGTCGCACCCAGGCGGCCTTGTCAGTACAGTCACTGCCTTTCCCCTGACAGCCTGGACACTACTCACATCAGCTTTGGTGACTGTACGTCCCCGGCTGAACCAGCCCATGCCTCCTCTAGACGACACGGTCTTTTCTTGAATATACTCGTGCTGGCCAGGGCAGGGGTGGCAGTGGTGGGCCTTTGCTTTCTTCACTTGACTTTTTCTGTGCATGTTCTAATCCATTAGATCTTGTTCTCACCACTTTCCCTCACTTTCAAGTTCCTGGTCGGGGACGGGTGGTGTGTATTTCACACTCCTCAGTGTACTCTTTGCTAATCCCTTGGAGACGTGGGGATAGACGTCCCACGAATTATATTTCAGATCAGGCATTGTGCACTGCATAGTAGCATGGAGGCATCGGTCCAGATCAGGAGTGGGCAAACGATGGCCAGAGGGCCAAACATGGCCTTCTCCCTGTTTTCTGTAAATAAAGCTTTATTGGAACACAATTATGTCCATTTACTTATCTGATGTCCCTGAATGCTTTCACACTAGAACCGCGGAATTGAATAGTTATGAAAAGCCTGAAACATTTATTAATACTACCAGGTCCTTTTCAGAAAGTGTTTGCCAACCCTGGGCTGTAGAATTTCCAAGTCCTAGAATTGCAGCAAGAACTAGAAGGAACCCCCTCCCCGCACTCCGCCAGCTTAGCAAACACATAGATCAGGGAAAGAATGTGCCTTGCCTAAAGGTCACTGCTGGCTAGTGGGAGAGCCGGAAGCTGACTGCAGTTCTTCCGGTTCCTAACGTGCGTCCTTGCCCGCTCCTTTCGGAGGAGGGACGGCGTGAGGGGTCTGGCTTACCGCAGGTCCGCCGTGACCACGTGGCAGGAGCTGCTTTCCAAATCGACTTCCCCAGGTAAAATCACCAGTCAGACGGGCACTGACATTAGTGTGTTCATCTGAGGATCAGCACCTGCCCTAGATGCCAGGAGTGAGGGTGCGGGCTGGGGCCACTGCTGAGCAAATCCCACCCTTTCCTCCGGAGGGTTGGATGAGAGCAGTTCTGAGGGGTCTGCACATCCTTTTAGTTTGCGGCGTGTTAAGTGTCAGCAGAGGCTGTGATCGGGTGCAGGAAGGGTGCATTCATTCGGCCCTGCGGGGTAGTGGTGTCAGGAATGGCTCCGCGTGGTTGGAGATATTCAAGCTGTGTCTTAGAGGAGGTCGGGTCCTCAGGCAGAGACCTGCTCTGCAAATGGCTTAGCCCTCTAGGCACAAAGGCTAGTGGTTTGGGAATATTTATTTATCCTAACAGGAGGTAGAGCATAGGGTAGGTGGTGAGGGTGTGACAAGAAACACAGTTGGAAAAGTAGGTTGAAGCCAAATTGTGAAGCCCATGGCATTTCATACTAAGGACTTGAGCTTAAATGCTGGGGTTTCTAACCTTCTAGCTTGTGGATTCCAGAACACATAGGAAAGCACAGTTCTCATAAGGGAGGGCCTGCCTACACAGCCATGTGTGCATTAAGCATTGTCTATAGACTTCATTAATACCCCTAACACAGAAATGGGAGCTTTCTCCCCAGTATATATAGCTGGCTGATATTATGATTCAGCAACCAAAGATTCAATTGAAATATTACTAAATAATAGCGTCCTTTTGATTGTTATGCATTTTCTTGATTGATGGATATTGAGAATAAAATAGCTATGACCCTAAGTCTATAAATCTTTGGATTAAAAAATAGTATTAGGAACCACTGCTGTTGATGACAGAGTCAGGAAATTTTTTGTGTTTGCAAATTGTGTTGGTTCCAGAATCAAGATGCTCTACATCTTAAAGTTGTGTGCATTTGAGCAAGTTCCTTAACTTCTCTGAGCCAGAGCCCCGAACTCTCACTTATGTAACCTCTCTAAGCCCGAGAGTCCTTATCTCCATCTTCTCTCTTATTAGTAAAACAATAACATTTGCCTCTTAAGATTGGTACAAAGATATAATAAGGTATGAAAAGCATGCCACATGGTGCCAAGCACAGGAGAGGTGCTTAAAAACATGTGGAAGCTATTTTCATGGTTTTTGGTGGCACATGCACGGTATCTTACGTCTGACCCAGTGTGTGTAGGATGAATGAAAAAGGGAGAGTTATAAGACCTTTTGGGGTAGAGCTGGAGGGTCTGGGGGAAATGGGAGCGTGTCTGTGCACTGCAGGTAATGATGTGAGAAATGAAAGGACCCTCCTCATTCACGCCCAAAGCTGGGGGGCTGGGCAGAGTTTAGAGAGATCTGCGTCTGTGACCACAAGGCCTTGGGTGATGTAAATTATCTGACAAGTCCATGGCACTGAACTCGGAGGATTTATCTAGATGAGGATTTACCTAGGGTAAAAAAAATTTTTTTATTACTTCAATGAATTAATAACTCCTCTTGAAACATTAAAACTAGAATTAGGACATAAGTATCTTGTTTCATTATGATGAACTTGAGCCTATACCCATAGCAGAGCTTTCAAAGGAATGGGGATACAGTGTGGTCCAAATGATCAAAAACGAAGGAGTATTTACATATTGTTAAATATTTACATAGAAAGGCTTAGAAATGACAGGATAAATGTTCAATGTCATCTGAGAGATTCTCATTTCCTTCTTTGTCATTTCTGTATTTTTCCAGAATGAATTATGTGAATTTTTAAAAAGTGCTAAGAAGGAAAACAACAAAAGGAATGGATCAGAAAGGTGTAGGGCAGGGATGGCCAACTTTTTGGCTTCCCTGGGTCACATTGGAAGAACTGTCCTGGGCCACACATACAACATACTCACACGAACGATAGCTGCTGAGCTAAAAAAAAAAAACAAACCAAAAAACCATGCGTGGTTTTCGTCATGTTTTAAGGAAGTTTACGAATGTGTGCTGGGCCGCATTCAAACCGTGCTGAGCTGCGTGCCGGACAAGCTTAGATTCACCACCATGTCTCTTCTCTGAGTAGCTCTTTCCAAACGCTGGCGGCGGTGAGTGCCCTGCCCACTGTGTTTCACTTCAGTCAGATGGTGCTCTTCTAAATCAAGTGCTCTGGGGCCTAGCTCCTAGGTGGGTGGAAGTGAGAAATTAGAGTAGCAGTAGTACGTGTTGATGGGGCCAGTTGAGACCTGACTATTCCATGTTATTGAATTATTTTTGATGTTAAGTTGCAGTCTGGATGAGACATAGGATTTCTGTTATTTACCATCATTTCTCAGTCTGCAAATCCTCACACACGCATGCAGGGGCCGACCCAGTAGAGGAGCCAAGCCCTCACCATGAGCAGCAAGAACACCTATCTGGGAATCAGAAAAGTGGAGGGGTGGGGGTTTGGTCTCAGCTCTGCAACTTAGTTGGCACTGGATCGACTGAGTCATTTACCTCCCTGGGCCCAGCTAGCTCCATCTGTGAATGAGGGTAGTTCTGACGACCTCACAGGGTTATTTTTGAAGTCCCATTTTGGATGGATTATGAAATGCCATACATATATATGAGAGTTGTTTTCAATGCTGGCTTGGCCACTCTTCAACATTGTGGCTATGGGCAAGTAACATAAGTCTCTGGACTCCGGCACTGTAAAACGAAGACAGCTGAATCTTAACTTTGTCCGTCCGACACACCTGAGAGATTTGGGGTTCAGAAACACTGGGACCAAGGAGCATACTCAGGAGCAGTGGTTCTCAAACTGAGCAGGTGTCACAGTCACCTGGAGGAGGGCTCGTGACATTACAGCTTCCTGGGTCCCACCTCCGATGGGGCCCGAGAATACACATTTTTAACAAATCCCCCCATGATACTAATGCTGCTGTCCCAGGATGGCACTGTAAAGGTGAGGGGTGAGTCGGAGGCAGGTAAGATGATGCAGTATGAAAAAGCATCCAAGTGAGTTTAATATTCATCCTGTCCACTCCATACACACACACACACACACACACACACACACACACACCCCGAAATCACCTGAAATAGATGTTTTCTGAGATCCTTTCCTTCCCTTGATTATTTGGTTCTCTCTTGATACCTCAGCAGGTAGAAACTAGAAGTGACTTTTGGATTAAATAGTTCTCACACTAGTAGCCTAAATTGACAAATGGTTTACGCGGCAGCAGCTCGCATTCAGAGATGCTTATTCACACATGTATATGCACCAAAGGGCAGTAATGTCTTTTGGCTCTGTTCTTCTTTTTAAAAATTCAGTGAGTAAGCTAATTTTATAGGAATGTCTCAGAAAGCTATTCCTGTAAACCCAGCACTGGTGAATTGAAATAGAGGAAGGAGTGGCTGGTTAGCGCAATCTTATGAAACTTAATCATGTTGCAGTCCCTTTAGATTCCAAGAATTTGGACAGGAAGTCTCCTGCTCGTCCCTTATCGCTCTACTGTGCAGTACAGTTTAATTTGCTCACACGGCATTCACTTTTTCCAGCCAGAGTTAGTCCTGCTACGTGCTTCTTTCACTGGAGGGAATGAGTAAGAGAGGGAGAGTTGGCATTAATTGCTTCATCAACTGCTCCTGTGACTCCTCTCCTGCTGGTCGTATACATTCAACTGGAGGGAGGAGAAAGGTTATCTCTGGTTCCTGAGGCCAGCTTGGGCTTTGGTTAATGAGGGTACTCCCTCAGAGGGACGAGTCATCATAGTTTCATTCACTTACTAAGGCAATGAATAGACTGTGGATCTCATTATCCCGGCATGTGTGCATAAATATGTAAATGGCAAACTGCTCTTACCTTGTGATGTTTATCAGTCATCAGATACTGTCGGTGGGATGTTAGCCCTGGAAGGGCATTCTGTTGAAGGTGGTTGCTTAGAGAGAGAGAGAGAGAGAGAGAGAGAGAGAGCGCGCGCGAGCAAGGGAGCAGGCTGTGCTCAGGTTCATACCCTTACTGAATTCCTCTCTCCTTGCTTTCAGTTTGATTAACAGAGGTGTTGAGCGAAGACAGGACAGTTTTCAAATGAATCTGCCTTCAGTCCTTGGGGGTTTAATGTGCTAGGGGATTGCTTTGAGAGCCAGTTGTATGTCTCTTCCTTTCTACTTCTGTTCAGTTCACGCGCGTCTTCCTGTCGGGCCTGCACCTCCCCCTTCTGACTCAGTCTGCACTGCCAAACCACTGTTCTTCCTCTGCCTTTGGCTCTTCTCCCTCCCCGTCTCCCTCGCATGGCCTGTTTCACCGAAGCGTGTCTCTCTTCACTGTTTCTTTCCAAAGAATATGGGTTATCCCCAGGCAGACCCTCCAGAGGGAACGTATATCTTCGTTTGGACACATAAATTCATTTTTGTTCAGGAAGAAATTTCATACAGTAAATGCATAATCTTACACGTACTGTTAAATAAGTTTTGATAAATGGGTGCATCTGTGTAGCCAGCACCCTCATCAAGATACAGGATATTTCCGTCACCCCAAAGAGTCTTCATTCCTTGTTCCTGTCAGGTCCCATCCTCCCGTGTTCAACTGCTCTGACTTCTTTCACAGTAGATGAGTTTTATCTGTTCTTGAACTTCACACACATGCAATCATTCAATAGGTCCTTTTCTGTATCAGCCTTCTTTGACTTAACATATTTTTGAGGTTCACCCACATTGCTGCATGTATCAGTAGTTCATTATTTTTTAAAAATGCTCACCAGTATTCCACTGCGTGTGTGTATGTGTATATGCAAACCGTGCCAAGGTTATGACACTTTACCGAGTTGTCTGTACAGTGCTGCTACCTCAGCGCACGGTGGCACGTTCACGAACTTCATTGTCAGATTCTGGGGATGACAACCCCTCTGATGGCCATTCCAGGAAAAGAGTTCCAAAACTGCTTTGAAGGGAGGACTAGGCACTGGTATCGGTGCACAGCTTCCCAAGGGGAGTCCTTCGAAGGTGACCGTAGTGATATTCAGCAGTGAGGTATGTAGCACCTTTTCTAGGATGCATTTGTGAAATTAATTGTCCAACTTCGTGTATATATTATAGTTTATCCATTCACTTGTTCATGAACATTTGGGTTGTTTGCATGTGTTGACTGTTATGAAGCAAGCAGCTATAAACTCTCCTGTACAAGTCTTTTTGTGGACGTATATTTTCATTTCTCTTTGGAGTGGAAATTACTAGGACAAAGGGTAGGTGTGTAACTTGATAAGAAACTGCCTGTTTTCTGAAGTGGTTGTAGTATTATATTTTATGCTTCCTTCACGAGTGCATGAAAGTTCCAGTCATTCCACATCCTCACCAACATTTGGTGTTCTCATTCTTTTTTAATTTTAGCTTCGCTAGTGGTTAAATGAAATGGTATCACATGGTTTTAATTGCATTTCCTGATGAGTAATGATTTGAGCATTTCTTTTATGTGCTTACCGGCCATTTGTATGTCTTCTTTTGTGTAGTCTGTTCAAGCCCTTTGGACATTTTCGCAATTGAATTGGTTGCCTTTATTTGATGTATAAGAGTTCTTCATACGAGGCCTGTCCAGAAAGTATCCAGCCATGGAACTGTTCTCATTACATTGACAATGGCTGGATTTTTTTCCAGATAGTCCTTGTATATTCTGGATATAAGTCTTTTGTCAGATACATGTATTATAACATTTTTTCTGTGTTATGGTTTACTTTTTCATTTGTAACTGTTTTTGAATAAGCAGTTTTAAATTTTAATGACGTTTAATTTATTGTTTTTTAAGATATGTATATTTGGTCTTTCTAAAAATTTTGTCTACCTTCTGGTTACTAAGATATCCTGATATGTTTTCTCTCAGAAGCATTTTAGTTTAGCCTTAATGTTTAAGTCTATAACCCATGTCAAAGTAATTTAAATGTATGGTCTGAGGTAAGGGTCAAGGCTCAACTTTTTTTCATGTTTTTGAAATATATGAAATAATTATTTAAAAATTTTTCTTTTGTCATTAAAAATTACCTTAGTGCCTGTAAAACATTAATTGATTGTATGTGTTCTGTTTCAAGTCTGTCTATTGTTTCATTGATCGGCATGCTATACTTATGTCGACACCATACTGATTTTATTCAAGTGGCTTTATGGTGGTGTGAGTGAGAGTAACATTGTCCTTCATTTTCAAGACTGTTTTGGGTGTTCCAGCTCTTTAGATCTCCATATAAATCTTAGAATTGACTTGTAACTAAACAAAAAAACCTTTTAGAATTTTGTTGGGATTGCATTAAATTATGAGAGATCAGTTTAGGGAAAATTGACATATTAACAATATTGAGATTTCCAGTCTAAAAAGATAGTATATCTCTTTGTTCTGTGACTTATTAATTTCTCTCAGTATTTCTTCCCTGTTTTGTTAAGAGACGCATTGCATGTCTTTTGTAAAATGTACCTGTATCTTGTGTTTTTTGATGCTACAATAAATTTAATGTTTTGAATCTGATTTTCAAATTGTTTACTGTTTAGATAAGGATATACAATTGATTTTTGTATGTTGTCTTTGTGACTTACGGACTGCTAAATGCACTTCTTGGTGAGGTAAGCATGTGTAGCCGTGCTCTGTTCCTTATCCTACAGAGCAGGTGTTTACTCTTTTATCATTAAGTGTGATATCAACCATAAGCTTTTCATAGCTGCTTCTTGTTGGGTTAAAGAGCTTTTCTTCTATGTCTAACTGTATAAGGGGTGTTTATTTGTTTTTATTCGCAATTTAGCGTACAGCCTTTAGTAAAATGTCATATAGTTTTTCTCTTCTATTTGGTAAATTACTTTGATATTCAATCTTAAACTACCCTTGAGTTTCTGGGATAAGAACAACTTGTCATTATGTAGTATTCTTTTCATTGAGAGCTGGATTGTTTTGGCTAAATTTTTTTTTTAGTATTTCACATATATGTCCATTAAGAATACTTGTCTATAATTTTCTTTCCTGGTATAATATTTACTAGGTTTCGATGGTGTTGTTATACTGGTCTCATAAACTGTGTGGTAGAGTATTTCTGTCTACACTATTTTCTGAAAATATTTTTATAAGATTTTATTTCTTTTTAAAACCGTTGGTAACATTCAATAGTGAAACCATTTGGGCCTGGAGTTTTCTTTGCACAAAGATCCTAAAAATAATTTAATTTAAAAATTATCATACAGTAAAATGTCCTCTTTTTTTTGGTGTCCAATGCTATGAGTTTTAACATATGTGTAGAGTTGCATAAGTGCCACTGCAATCAGGAGAGAGAACAGTTGTAAGAACCAGTGTGCCCAGGATTTTGATAATGAATTCAGTGTTTTAACAGATTGTTGACTATTCAATTTTTTTGTTTATTCTTAGTTATGTTTTAGTAAGTTATGTTTTCTAGAAATATAGAAAGACATTGTTCATTTCATCTAAGTTGTCGAATTTATTGGCATGAAGTTGTTTATCATATTTCCTTATTACCAGTTTAGTGTCGATAGGATCTGTAGTAATATTCCCTTTTCCACTTCTAATATTGGTTATTTTTGTTTTCTTTTCTTGTTTTTATGATTAGTCTTACTAGGAGTTATTATTAATTTTATTAATCTTTTCAAACAATGAACTGTTGCTTGTTTCCTGTTTTCATTTGGTTCTGCTCTTTATTATTTCCTTCTTTGTCTTTACTTTGGGTTTAATTTGCTCTTCTTTTTCTAGATCACTGATTTGAATTTTTTCTTTTCTGCTATTAGGTGTATACACTTTCAGGATTGTAATATCTTCCTAATGAAGCTACCCTTTAATTATAAGGAAATGCGTCTTCGTCTGCAGTCTGCCAACATGGATTTGGCCACAACAGCTGTAGGCTGTTCCATGAGCCAAGAACTCGAGGTGAATCCTCATGTTTCAGCTGCACCGCACAAGTTTTGACATATGAGGGCTGTCCGGAAAGTATCTAGCCCTGTAATGTGAAAACTAGAGGCATTTATGGCTGGATTTTTTCCAGACAGCCCTTGTATAATACTTTTATTACTTAACTCAGTATTTTGTCATTTCCATTTCATTTCCCCAGAGGTTGTTTAATAGTAAGTATTTTAGTTCCCAGAAATAGGGGGAATTTTTAACCTTTCTTTTTATTTTTTTGTTTTTGCCAACTACATTTTGGAATCATCTGATTTTCTCCATAGTTATTGCTTTAAATATTTTGAGGCCCTTTCGTTAGATCCATATATGTTCATGACCATAAAAATCTTCATTATTGATTGTTCTTTTTCCCAGTATCTAATGTTTCTAGTGATCATTTGTAATGCTTTTACCTTACATTCCATTTGTCTGATGTTAAAAATGTGACCCCGGGTTTTGCTTTCATTTTTGTTCACATTTTCTTTTTCTAAAATCCCTTTTGTTCAACTATGTTGTATACTTTCATTTCAAATGGCTCACTGCTTTTTTTTTTGTACATATTGTGTGTCGTTGAAATGCATTACTAGTCTCTGTTATTTGATTAGTGACTTTACACCCAATTACAGTTATTGTAACTTTTTTAAAACCCCTTTCCTTCCTTCCTTTGGATAGATTGCATTTCCTTTTCCTGGCTTTTTTATTTTTATAGTGTTTACCTTTATCTTAGCATACTTAGTTTTCTCTAAGTCTCAGTCTGCTATTTTCCCCAATTTCTCCTCACCTGAGACTTACCCTCCTTCTTACATCCAAGAACTTCCCTGAATACTTATAGTAGTGAATTTCCCTGAATACTTAACAGTAGTGAACTGGGAGATGCATCAGCCCCCTGCCTGAGCCACCTCCCCATCTTGTTTCCAACCAGGAGTGACTTGTTTTCTTAGAAAATCCTTTCCTCTGGCAGAGTGGAAGATGGAATTGGCTGGGGTGACGGTGGAGACGGAGATACCACCTAGGGGACTATTGCCGAAGTCCAGGAGAATTTAGGAGGGTCCAAGTCAGGGTCGTGGCTGTCAGAGTGGAAGGAGAGGAGGAACAGTCAGCAGGTGCTGGTGTGTTTGTATTATATTTGACCGGTGCATGCTAGAGAAAAGTGCGTGATGCTAAGTGTGAAAAGCAAACATGTTAAAGTTCTTTCTTTAATTTTTTTTACACCCTTGCCTTCCCAATTCCAGTTACATGGTTTCTTATTAGGGTTTTGTTGGCAGGGTTAAATGAGATAGAATATGTAAAATACATGCCATATATCCTGGTATAGAAGTGATAAATTTAGGAAAATTGAATGCTATTTACTTCCACATTGCTATCTCAGGTGACTGACACAGGGAGGCTACAAGTGACCTAGGAGGATGTTTTGTTTTGTTTTGTGGTTGGGGGCAGGGAGGAAATGTTAATTATTTTATTTCTTATTTTAAATTTGAATTGCCAGTGGGAAATCTAGGTAGCAGATAACTGAATATATAAATCAAGAGCTAATAGGAGATAGGGATTTGATATATAAAAATATTTTTATTGTTAGACTTACTGGGGTGACACTGGTTATCAAGAGTTACATAGGTTCCAGGTGCCCAATTCTACAGTGCATCATCTATGCATTGCATTATATACTCACCACCCAGTGTGAGTTCTTTCCATCACCATGTACTTGGCTCTCCCTCCCTCCTCTCCCACACCCTCCCCCCTTACCCCCAAATAACCATTAAACTATTGATTGTGCTCATGAGTTTGTTTGTTTGTTTGTTTGTTTGTTCTTTGTTGCTTTTAGGGATTTGAGTATAGTTGGTAAAACTATAGGAGATCTTCTAGCAGGAGGTGATAGAGTGAGAAAGAGAAGAAATCATTGGAAAACCATTTGTAGGGTGGATTTGGAGGAAGAAGATTCATAAGAGAGAATTAGGATGCCTGGATTCTTACCCCAGTTCTGACAACATTGAGTTTACTTAAAATTTTGAAAAACACTCCTTTCAGGGGTTGGTCTGTCTGTCTGTCTGTCTGTCTGTCTCTCTCTCTCTCTCTCCCTCTTCTCCCTCTCCCTCTTTCCCTCCCTCCCTTTCTCTGTTCTTCATTAATTCAACACATACTTCTTGAATACCTATTGCACATTAAATTCTGCTCTGGGTACTAAGGTGAAGCCTCTGATAAGATAGGGTCTTTGGCCTCTGGAGCTGGGAGCAGGTAACAGATTTAGCCATTGGTTTCTGTTAAGCTGTGAGTTACAGAACCACAGAGGGGGCATCTCAGACGGATTGGAGGGCTGGGGAAAAGGGAGGCAGACGATTTTCAGAGCACGTCCTTCACACTAAGCCAGTGTTCGGAACAGGGGGCCGCTTCGCCGAGGATGTGCCCAGTCATCTCGACAGCACGTGCCAAGAAAGGAAAGCAGAAGTGCGAAATGGTGTGTGGACGGGCAGAAAGAGCACCAGCAGGTCAGGAGGACAGGCGAGGCAGGCCTGGTGGCACTGGCGTTTCAAGGGTTAGAGTAGGAGGGGCCCGTGGGCCAAACCCAGGAGTTTGGATTTTATCTAGAACGTAAAGCAGACCCATGGCAGGACCGTGAGCGGCAATGTGAACCGTCAGGCGTGTGTTTTAGCAATCTCATTTTCTAGTGCTCTGCATTGGGGTGTCCGTGGGACCCCAGAGGCAACAGTTATAGAAATTCAGGTGACAGACTCATGGTAGTCACCCCCCGCTGCTCCCATCACGGGTCTGTGTGCTGGGGACCCTGCATGGATTGGGACACACCGGCCCCTTGTTCTAAAGGAGCCTGTCGTGGCCGTGGAAGTGACAGAATGGAAGAACGTGGGCAGGCTGGAGAGATGTCAGTGAGGCAGGACCTAGAGGACGTGATGACCAGACATCAGAGGTGAGTGAGTTTGGGTAACTTGGTGGCTGGGACATCCCTCCCTGAGTTGGAGGACCACACAGGAGAACCTCTCCAGGGTGAGGGGTCAGCTATGCACTCAGATGAACAGGGCGAAGCCTCAGGAGGGCCCTCGGCCGCTGGCTCCTTTACTAAATGAGAGAATGGAACTGGATGTTTTTAATTTACTTGCTTTTATTCCGTCTGTGATTCAGTTTCAGCCTCTGCCTCTTACAGTTGCCTCATCTGAGGACCAGGCTTCCTCCTGTATCTCCACAGAACACAGGACAGGCCCGGGGCCAAGCAAGCGTATTAATCATTGTTTCAGGTAGAGCTGGAACCCAGAAGAAACATGGATTTCACTACTCACCTGCGGGTCCCCATTTACTCACCTGCGGGTCCCCATTTTCCCGTGACCCTTCCAGCCCCAGTGTGAGCTCACTACCTCCATTTTGGCTTATTGTGCAAATTGCTGTGGGCAGTTGTGTCGTATTCATATCTCACAGACTCAGAGAGTGCCCTGGCTTGTAGAGATTTAAGGATTGTTTGGTTCCATCCATGTATTTCACAGATGACAGAAGAGGCCTGGGAAGGTTAAGAGGCTTCCCGAGTATCAGCAGGGCTAAGACTAAATCTCTCCATTCACTGGTCTGGTCCTCACGCCTCCCCTTCCGCCTTGCTTAGTTCATACCGGAGTGCTTAGAGAGCAAGGCAGAGATGTTCTTGGGGATATACTTGGGCAGAAGTTTGCAGATGACTAAACCTGGGTATGTAACTCTGAGACTGTGTCAGGATTGTCAAGAAGGATTGAATTACTGGAGCTCTGACGTAGGGAGACAGTGTCCTCGGGTGTCACACTTGGATTCCAGCAGCTCTCTTTGCCTGCACGCCCTTGTTCGGGGCGCCCACAGACGGCTCACCCTAAGGAGTCATTTTACCCCAGGTGCAGAATCGCATTGCCCTGCAACTTCAAAGAAAAAGTAAAAAGTGCAGAAACTACTGAACCGAGTGTGGGAAGCACTTCTTGTTGGTAACAGTTTCAAGGGCTGGTAGGAGAAGAGATGTGTTGAAAGGACATTTGCTTTCATCAGCTTAGAGCATCTGTTTTTTATTCTTTAAAAAGAAGCAACACCTCACATTATGGCAGTCCCGAGGCAAGTAAGCACTTGAGATTTTGATCTGTGCAGATTCTTAGAGGGAGTGCCTCACAGGAGCTTTTAGTAGTGATTTGCAGCACTTGACTGACTCTGTACAATGACAGCCCATTTTCGTGGGGAAGGGGAGAGAGGGCAGAGAGAGGTAAGGAGCTGCTTGCTCTGTGACGTGGCCAATCAGCTGCTTCTCTGGGTAGAAGTGGGAGCTGTGCTTAACAGACCCCGGAGACCAAATCCAAGTGGATAGGGAATGAAAACGAACTCCATGTTCTTTACTGTGAACTCCGCAGCACTCACACAGCGTGGGCCCCACCACAGTTCCCCGCCCTCTTTTATACAGATCGAATTGGGTTTTATTGCGGTAAAACAGACATAGCATAAAACTTGCCATTTGGACCGTTTTCAGTGCAGGATTCGGTGACATTAAGTACATGCACAATGTTGTACGTCACCACTGTCCTAGAGTTGTAATGGCTATTTGGGACACAAGTTTCCCAAATGAAGCAAATTGAGAGGAGAAGTGTCACCCAAGTCCCAGTATAATCCCTGCTAGAATTAAGATGTTCGTCTTCATGTCTTATTCATACGATTTTGTTCAAACCGAGCTGCAATACTGTACGTAGACGTTATAAACAGTCTTAGAATTGTAAGGGCACTTAAAGGTGGTTCGCTCCCCCTGCCATTCCCCCTTTTTAGATGAAGAAACAAGTAGCTGAAAGGGACAATGACTTGCTCAGCTGGACAGTGGCTGACTCCAGGCACCAGGTGCTCCATCTCCTGAGCCCTGTGCACTGGACTAGTCTGTCTTTAGTTTCAAAATGTGTTATAAAAAATTCATCAGTGGTTTATTTTTAGGGTAATCTCTCTCTCTTTTTTGTGTGGTTGCTGTGTCTGGATTTTTTTTTTTTAAATGGTGACTTCCAACAGGAATTTGTTTTAAGTAAGAAAATCACAATATTTCTGCTGTTACTCCTCGGGCTCATCACCCCCGACCTGCACACTGACATTCACTCCTGCCTGGCCTCTGTCCAGACATTACTAGATCCAGGATGTTGCTGCTTTTTTTTTTTACATTTTTTAATTTTTTCCATTTGTTTTGCTGATTGCAGTGAAACCAGAGTTTAAAGGTGATTAGTCATTTTCCCAAGTTGGAGTTGTAGTCAGTTTCTTTTTCTTCTTAAGATCTGTTTTTCACTTACAAAGTAGGTGCGAACTCAGGGAAGGAGAGCCGGGCAGCTCCAAACAGACTCTTCACCCTCGGGGCTGATCGGCCCGTTCTGTCCCCTTTCAATCCTTTCCAGCTTCTAAAGTCCCCTCAGTGAGCAGTTTGCACCTTCTCCTGCCCACGTCGTGGGCAGTGGGAGGTGGCCAGGCAGCCAGAGGACGGAGGCGCTGGGGGGATATTGTTTGGGTCGGCCATGGCCACTCAGCCGCAGAGGGAACAGGGCTAGTGTTGTGCTGCTCTGTGAATGGCCAGGATTCAGCTGGTGTCTCGGGACTGGGGCTGGGCAGGCACCAGACAATCTGATCTGCTCGTAAGGTTAACCTGGGCCCTCCCCTCCCGCCCTCCTTTGATCACAGTGGTAGCCAGGAATGGACGTGAGGAGGCGGCCCAGGGACACACACCCGGCAGAAACGTCCCAGCCACCGAGGTGGAACGGCAGTGCTTTGTCATCTGCACCCCAGCTACAGGGAAGCGCGGCCCCAGTCCTGGCCAGCGCGCCCCGCAGAGCCTGTCCAGATCACCAGCTGGACTAACAGCAAGGCGCAGCCCTGAGAAAATCCAGCGAAGCCCCCAGCATTAGTATCGTAGGGAGCTGGAACTCTGGAGTGCCTGCCACATGGGTTTCATGAAAGAGTAATCGAGGAGGAGAGAGTGCGAGTAGAGAGTCAGCCTCCGCCGCTTGGTAACTTAGGTTTTGACTCTCAGTAGCTTTTTCTTTTCATTCAGCAGATTCTTGTAGGTGCCATTCAGTTTAAGTACGGTGTTTTATCCTGAGCAGATTGAGAATTTTCCTTTTTAAACTGTGTACTGTGTCTCCTGAGAACTTTACTTTCTCTACACACTGTGTGTGTGTGTGTGTGTGTGTGTGTGTGTGTGTGTGTGGATGAGCAAAATCTATGCGGTCACGTACTGAATTCTGGATGTTTTTCTTCTAAGGGGCAAAGCTGATTCTTATTCAAAATCATGCAAGGCTGACATTTCATTTGGGGAAGTCTAAGGAAGTCGGTGAGGCCTTCTGTTAATAAAAACAAGCGCCTCTTTTTCCTCTTATCACCTTTTCGTATCTGCCCCCGCCGGCTCACGCAGTGTGGTCTGCCTTAGCTCTCCCTGGAAGGCCCATTGTGCTTTAGAACTCTCTTTACTATGACCCACAAACAGTTTGCAGACTTCCCTCTAAGGAGCCTGAGGTAAAACCGTGAATAAACAAATGGTGAAACAACACCTCCACTTTTCTGACTGCACCCACTTGGCACCTGCCTGGGACGTCTGTTAGACACGTTTGTCTTCCAGCTTGCTCCATCCTCACCTACTCCTGACCTGCAGTGCCCTGCTCCCCTTAGATTTTCTGTTTGTCATGTTAGTCCTAACAGACAGGGAATTGCTCAATTTGTAAAACGCTGGGTGATGAGGTCACAGTGTCTGAGATTAGCCTGTAATTTGTAAGTCTCAGACAGATGACAGCAAGATTTTGCTTGCTTAGTTCTGAGCTGTTTTGTTGGTCTCTTAAAATGCAATTTAATAGGGAGTAACAGAGAAGTTTCTCTCTGCTGTGGAGCTACTGAACCCTTGAACGCAACAGGTCAGCAAATACAGAGGAACTTCAACAGGCACAGAATATTTCTTGTCTAGTGGTGGGCATTGCACAACAGAAAACCAAAACGTGACTTTCTCTGGAAGGAAAGATCAGATATTAATGTCTGCATAGACTTTGGCACAATGTTAAACTTTAAAAAAAAATCCCTTTCTGGTTATATTTTCTTGACATATTTGAGCTTTTTGCCTTTTTT
>PVJL010016237.1:0-21623 GCA_004026885.1 Lyroderma lyra
CGATATGTGAGGATTTCCTGTGGCCATTACTTATTTCTTTCTTTGTTTTTGTTTGTTTGTTTGTTTGTTTGTTTTTGTTTCTTTCTTGTTGCCCCAACTTTGTTCCATTTTTCCTGATGTTTTGTTTCAGGCTGAAGAGCCTCCTTCAGTATTTCTTGGAGTGCTGGCCTCGTGCTGGCAAATTCCCTCAGCTTCTGTTGTCTGAGAAGGTCTTTATTCCACCTTCATATCTGAAAGATAACTTTGCTGGATAATTTATTCTTGGCTAGAAGTTTCTCTCTTTTAAATTTTTGAATATTGAGTTTCATTCTCTCCTGGCTTGTAGAGTTTCTGCTCAGAAATCTGATGCCAGCCTGATGGATTTTCCTCTAAAGGTTATATATTTTTTTCCCCTGGCTACCTTGAGAATTGTCTCTTTGTCTTTAGTTTTGGACATCTTTAGTACAATGTGTCTTAGAGAAGATCTGTTGGGGTCCAGGTGTCTGGGGACCTGTTTTCTTCTTGAACTTGGGGTTCCAGATCTTTCCATAGGTTTGGAAATATCTCATCTCCGATTTATTTGAGTATGCTCTCTGTAGATTGCTTTGCCCCCTCTTCTATTCCTATTATCCTGATGTTGTTTTGTCTCATGGAGTCGGATATTTCTTGCAGAGTTCTTTCAATCCTTTTGGTTCTAAATTCCCTCTCTTCCTCTTTCTGAGCTTTTTCCATGTTCTGGTCTTCAATATCACTAATTCTTTCCTTCATCTGATTGATCCTGTTTCCTATGGCAGTTATTTCATTTCTCACTTCTTTTATGATATTATTTATTTCTCGTATTTCTGTCTCAATCTTTCTTATGTTTTGAATTTCTTTTTGAAATTGTTTTTGTTCACAGCCTTTAGAATGGCTGTTTTAAATTCTCCATCACTTAAATGAGACCCTTCCAGTTGTAACAGGGTATCTTCTGGGTAGATTTCACATTCTTTCTGAGGAGTTTTAGTTTTTAAGGGATTCATCCTTTTCACTGGGTTCTTCCTCTTTGACATGAGGGCTTAATGTTCAGTGCCCAGATTATTGCTTTTGTGGTGTCTTGCTGTAGGGCAGACACTAGGTGGCACTGGGGGTCAAGTTTTGGGGGAGAGGGGGCTGTTTGTTTCTTGTTTCTGATCTCCTACTGCGTTTGGAGGCTATGAGCATATATCCTGGGGAAAGGCCAACAAAAGGCTTTCCAAAGGCGGCTCTGCTTTCTGCCCTTTGCTAGGGAAGCTGTTTTTACTAGCTGGGTGAAAGCTAGCAAATGAAATCAGTCTCTCTTCCCAGCCCTGATTCAGTACCTGGTTGTCTAAAAGCTCACACTGGTTTCAGAACTCTGGGGTGCATGAAGAAGTGCCTACTCCATAAATCCAAAGCTGTGGGCCTGGCCTGAGACAGCAGGGTCGCCTTTGCAGCAGGCTGGGAACAGGAACTGCAGCCCTGTGTAGGTCTCCAGGGGGCTTAGAGCTGGGGTGTTTGCAGTTCAGAGTCCTCACTCAGCCCTTCTACCACTCAAAAATTCCAGAGGCTGGCTCCCAAACTGCTCCATCTCCAGCTCCCCAGTCTCTCTCCCCTCCCCCAAATTGTGTAGCTCCGAATATTCAGCAGGGATCGGGTCCCTTCCCTCTCCCTGACTCACCCTCTTCTCGCCAGCCTTCAGGTGTTTCCTTGCGATTTGTGGATTTCTCAACAGCTGGTTTGTCACTCAGGGTCCTCTTTCTTGGCTCCTGGATGGCCGTTCAATTGTGTTTTCTGTGAGAGGCTTTAGGAACCTCCTCTCCAGTCGCCATCTTGTCTTCTCCCC
Organism: Lyroderma lyra; assembly: GCA_004026885.1. Classification (NCBI taxonomy): domain Eukaryota; kingdom Metazoa; phylum Chordata; class Mammalia; order Chiroptera; family Megadermatidae; genus Lyroderma; species Lyroderma lyra. The sequence continues at coordinate 1,820 of PVJL010016237.1, forward strand.
CCGACACTCATCATTTCACTCTATTCTATTATATACTTTAAAACCCAGTCACAAATTGTGTCCAGCTTCAGGTAAAGGGGCCAGCACAGGAATGTTTTATATGGAGGGAGGAACACTGGCAGCTACAGTGAGGCTGCTCAGCACATAGGCTGAGATGAGGCACTTAAATCTGTGAGGAAACATAACAGGAGGCCCTGGAAAGTTCTATGCCAAATGTAATGATTTAAAATTTTCTATTCATATGAATGAACCTTTCTGGGACACCGGCAAGATGATCAGTGGAAATTACTGGTCCTAGATCAGACTCAGCCTGTGGGCACTGTGTTCAGTGCTCTGCCCAGCATTTTACTAATCGTCCCATTGTTACATCTAGGATTGAACTTATGTGACCTCAGCCCAGGAATTCCATGCACCACATGTTTATTTAAGTCTAAATTCAGCCTGAGGAGTAGATGGTAGAACAACAAGCATTGTGCACATGGGAGAGTAAAGAGGTCCCAAAGAGACATGTGTGTTAGCAATCACATCACTGGTGACAAACGAATGCCCCATTTGATGTCAGCTCTGGATCCCCAAAGTTAGGCCTGGGCATCACCAAAATTTTTCTGGTGTTTGAGGTGAGCTGCGGTGGTGATGCTTTGTATGAACCTGGCATGAGTTAAAGAGTGAGAAGGCACCAACCAGAGAGTATGTGGAGGGGCCTCATTTCAGGAGAAAACACAGGAAAAGTACCCAAGGCAGTGACCATAGTTTCTGATCATAAAGTCCAACAGTACTTGGAGCCCTGGTAACCAAGCAGCAACAGTCTGGAGAAGCCCCTACTCAGCTTACTTGGTTAGAGACATTCAATGTAATATAATGTTTTCTTCTTGCATCCCCAGGTCCTGCTGAACTGGCCTCAGAAAAGCCTATAGTTTAAATGCTATTCCTTGCCTCAGGTATTCTTCAGGTCTCACTTCAAAACCTCTGGCCATTTTTTAAAGAAAACCAAAGGTAACATGAGAATACCCAGGGTCGTTAAGGCAAAAATAGACCAGCAATCTGATCCCACATTGACAGCATTACATTTCCTCCTTGTGTGTGTATGTGTGTGTGTGTGCTGCTGGCAGGGTGGGGGTGTTCACGTAAATAAGGCATGCTCTGAGCAATAGCCAGCTGTGATGGCTCAGCAGCCTAGGGGCCTTGTCCAATTTACATTCCAGATCAAGGGCAGATAGCTGGGATGTGGAAGATGGAGCTACTCACCTAGGGTTTATTCCAAGCACTGCATGAGAATGTCATGCCACCAAGTTGAGGTCTGTGCTGACACAGTCTGTTCCTGATCAGGAAGGTTAAAGCCAGGTGTGGAGAAGGGCTCTAATGCCTCCACACAGGCTGCGGGTTAGGATCAATACAGAGCTTCAGACAGACATCAACGATGGCTTTGTCAATGAGATCACCCTCTTCATCTATCACATGAGGCAAGTACACCGTGCCAAGGGCCAATGCAGAACCTCGCTGAGTGTCATTATGTAGGTATCTTTAATCCTAGGACTGATGAATGGCCAGGCATAGCCACCAGCCCAGACAACACCTTGGCCTCATCAGAGTGGGACTCCTAAGTTTTGCTTTCAAGACATGCCCACAGGCTTTAATCTAGAGTGCTGATCTCAAGCTGTGCTGACTTAGCCTGAGGACCTGGATCCCAGGGAGGCAGAGCTGCATGAAGAGGGTCTATGGAGCTACACACAAGCCCATAGAACTCAGTGCCACACACACAGGTAGAAGCTTCAGAGCCTGGCACTGGTCCAGGTGCAAGGAAGGAACTCAGGCCAACATCTCTGCTTGCACCCAGGAAATGTCACTCCTCTGAGGACCTTTGTCATGGGTCTTGGATTTGGGATGAACCTGGAAAGCAAGAACCTAGGTCACCTTTGCTCCTGTCCCCACTTCATCTTCAGCTCAGGGATCATAACAGTCCAGACCCTGTGCTTATATCTCCTGAGAGCCTGTTGCTTAAGCAGGAGCTAGCCAATGTTAATGACACAGACAAATTTTTTTTAATTCATTTTTATTGTTAGACTTATTGAGGTGTCATCTGTTAGCAAGGATTACATAAGTTTCAGGCTTACAGTTCTACAGTGCATTATCAACTTGATGTATAATAAGTTCACCACCTAATGTGAGTTCTCTTTCCATCACCTTATATTTAGCTTCCCCCCTCCTCTCCCACCCCCTCCCTTTTCTCCCCTCCCTAACCCACTCGTCCCCAAATAAACATTAAACTATTGATTGTGTCCATGGGTTATTTGTTTGTTCATTTCTTTTTTTCTTTGCTTTCAGTTTATATTCCGCATATGAGTGAAATCATGCAGTTCTTTGTATTTTCTGTCTGGCTTATTTCACTTAGCATGATGATCTCCAGGTCCATCCATTTTGTTGCAAATGGCAATATTTCATCTTTTCTTACAGCTGAGTAATATTCCATTGTGTATATGTACCACGGCTTCTTTATCCCGTCATCTGTCGCAGGGCACTTTGGTTGTTTCCATGTTTTGGCCACTGTGAACAGCGCTGCAATGAACATTGGGGTATTATCAACAAGACAAGGAATAACAAGTGCTGGACAGGATGTGGAGAAAAAGGAACTCTGGTACACTGCTGGTGGGAGTGCAAACTGGTACAACCACTGTGGAAGGCAGTGTGGAGGTTCCTCAGAAAATTGGGAATGGAGCTACCATTTGACCCAGCAATCCCCCTTCTGTGGATCTACCCAAAGACACAGACAAATTTTAAGGAGTGTCCACCCCATGTAGCTGCTCTAGAGCTGCAAGTTTATCACATAGTAAAGGAGCTGCAATTATATCATTCTCAGATAACCTTCATCTCTGGTGCAGTGGGGGTCAGGTGTCTGAAGCGGGTTCTTTAAGGGATCTGGGCCTTGCACAGTACTCAGAACTCATGGAAAATAAGCAGTCAGCAGTGCAAAGTCTGGTCTTTCAAGGACACCTGGGGATTTCATTGCTTTCAGTACCCCTAACAGTGGTGGCTAGATCTAAAACGCACTTCTGCATTGTTTCCTGTACAGCTTCAATCCTGTCCCCTATCTTATCATTTCTCTGTTTTTCTTTATACCTTTTAGTTTTTTTTTAAATTTACTTTTTACATTTGTATAATATGTTGCATTAATGTGTTAAATTCATATAGGTAAAATTTAATAATTATCTTAATCAAGTGTACTTTCATGAGCATTTAGTTCATCCATCATCACTATCAAGTTGTGAAATATTTTATCTCCCAAAACAAAATTTCTCACCCAAACCCTTCACTTTCCACTTTTTTTTCAGCCTCTGTTAACCTTAATATAGTTCTCTTTTGGATCTTATATTCATTCTGGATCATTTTATTATTTGAAGCATAAGATTTATTTTCTTTCTTACAAAGATTTTAAATTAAGTAATTAATTTTTGTTTTTATTTTCATTGGAAATGGTTTTTCTTGTTATTGTTGTTGTCATTTAATAATTGAAACTCCAGATGAATTGAATATTAAATATATAAAATAAAAGACTTTTGTAAATACAGTGAATAACTAACATTTGTGAAAATTGATAGAAGTCTGATAAATTTATGGAGACACTCCATTAACCTGAAGTCAAGAAACAAGGGCTCTTATGCCATTACCTTCAAAGCAGAGAACATGTGTTCAAATATTCTTGTAATTTTTACTAGCTTTGTGGCATTGGACATGTTAGTGAACCTGTAAAACTTCTGTTTCTCCAGCTTTCAATACTTTTTACAGGATTGGGTTTATCATGCATTTTATTTGTTTTTTTTTCATGCTTTTTAATTAGGTCTTGCATTTCTTCTGTAAATGGAACTGAAGGAGTGCACACAAGGAATAGCTAAGTTGCTAATGAAGTTGTCTTTTGATATAATCTATGAATATACCTATTCCACTTTCCATTGATCTCCACACATTCCTGCTTTAATTAAGACACCAGAAATGCAAAGTTTGGGCATTGAAGTTTAGCAAATTAAGGTGGACATTCTCTTTTTGTCCATTTTATTGAAAATGTACCTAAACTTAAAAAAAAAAACACATAGACAGGAATGTAACATACAGCATAGAAATTAGTCAATAAAATTTTTATAATTATGTACAGTGAGAGATGGATTATTACATTTATTGAAGTAATTCTTTTATGAGGTATATAAACATGTAATAACTATGTTGTTTTGTACACTGAAAACTGATATAAAATTGTATGGCACCAAATATTGAAAAATATTTTTAAATTAAAAAATATATGGCTAAGGAAAGCTGTCTACACTGTTAAATTGGAAAGCAATTTTTAGAACAATTTTTTAGTGTGCCGACTTTGATTGGTGTCCAGTAATTACTCAGAAGAAAGTTATCTCGAAAAATAACCAACACATTTAAATGATTAAAGAGGCATCTCTCATCTAATGACTAGTGTACTTTCATGGCGTAGAGTGTTCTGTCTTGTTGCTTTTTCCAAAATGATTTGTTTTTTTTAGAGTTATTGAATTTAATTTTTTAAAATTCATTTTTATTGTTAGACTTATTGGGGTGACATCTGTTAGCAAGGATTACATAGGTTTCAGGCATACAAGTCTACAATGCATTGTCAACTTGATGTATAATAAGTTTAATTAATAAAACAAAATGTCACATTTTCTGACTGTCAGTGATGTTTTATATGGTTTCTGACTTTTTACTGTACTATGTAATTCATATATGCACATCTCCACTTATAATGTTGTTCACTTAAGAGTGTTTTATTACTTTGGAATGACTTATTAGATAACTCATTAGATATTAGTTTTTAAAATAATATGAACCTGTTTATAGTTTCAGATACTTAATGGTGAACAACTCTAAAAAAGTGTCATGTTTAAACATACAGTTCCTTTGAAATTAAAGTATTTAGCCAATTTTATTAAACATGCTCTGTAACATGAAATATTAAATAAAAGAAAAATATTTTAAACACTCAAATATAGTATTTTGAAAATCAATTTAAATGTAATGTAGATTTTTTTAATAAAATAGACTATAACAGTGTCATCTACAGAAAAAAAAAACTGTCACCACATTTATAAACTAAGAAGATATTGGTGTTTCTATAAAAATTACAAGAATAAATTGACTTCAAAATAATTTAAGAAGAATCATTTCAGATAATTTTTAACAGATAATGTTAATGTTATACAATCTGATGCATATCATATAATTTTAATAAAAAACAACTGATGATACTAAAATTACAATTACTGTTACCAAACATAACTAGTGTACATTTATTTCTAACACAATAACAGCAAATTTAAAGTTTCATTTGCAATAATGATGTTTTCTATAAATTATTATAAGATTTATTTTTACACTAACAATCAGGTAGAATTTATGGAAGAAGTGTAGACAATTTAGTTATCATAACTACTGTTGTCACTGATGCCTCATTTGTATTTTGTTGTCCCTTCTCTGGCTGCATTTTCTGGAAGAACTGGATACCCTCAATTTCTTACCTATACCATTGCTATAAACATCCCTCACAAATGCCACCAACACAGCAATTGCTCATTTGTCCATCTCATTTTTCCCCAAACTTCTGCCATCAAACAAGGCCATCAAAGTTACTGGTTTAAAAATTAATGACACACATTGAAAAAAGTTGTCCAACACTCAGTGTGTGCCTTGGAAAAGTTTGTTGAACAGGGGCTTGCTAGCTTTAGCCAAGTTCATAGTTTCTACCATGGCAGGCATTTCAGAAAGTTGCACCTGCCAACTCCTAGCAGTTATCACAAATTTTAGTAAGTTTGGACAGGTTTCTTGGAACAAATACTACAAATTGTCTCCAACCATATCTTGGTAGAGACACTCCAGAGACAAGAGGCCAAATCTCAAGATGACAAACCAGCCTGTCAGGGCTTGCAGCACCTATATATACCCTTCCAAAATGTGACTTCCCTCACCCAGACTTCATTAGTTCTTTCTTTCACCTGTCCCAAGTAAATCCCAGTTAAAAAGTCGGATTCTGAACTCTGCCAGGGTATGTTCTGAGACCAGAAAAGCCCCAAGTAATATTCATGGTTCCCCACCTGGGCTTTGAAAGCATTGCATGGCCACATGCTTTCTAAATTCACTCTTTATGTGTTGGAGCAAGCTGGAGGAGGAAGGACCCTGTCAGAAACTTGGTCAGGTAAACTCTAGGATCTCCAAAAGGGCACAGGTCCACAAACCCAAGAGCACATTTGTGCCATCCAGGAGGCTCACCCAACTGAAGCAGTTCACCCACAGTGACTTGTTGAGCAGTTATTCCTCTTCAGCCAGGTGTCATGGCTCATAGCACATGGGACCTGCATTGTTTTCACAGTGATGATTTTTATACATCTATTAAGTATCCATAAACATTTTGATGTTTGAACCCTAAATATACACAGTACAATTTCTTTTTAAATGGGAGAAAAGTTTTTAGTTTTCATTAGAAAACTCTACCATTTCATGTTTTTTATGAAAATATTTACATTCTAGTATAATTTTCTTTAGAGCTTTGCACCAATTGCAGTGTTTGATCACATTTTAAAATAATTTTGGTAAATTAATATCCCCAAAGAAAATTTGCTTGTTCTACAATATATTCCCACTGAAAATCTGAGCAATCTAACCTTACTAAGAACTATGTGCTTGATTCATTTATTAATTCCTTGCTATAGAACCTCATATAGCTATTCTTTCTTTGCACTAGAAAAATAAATCATTTTTAAAACATTTTTAATTGTTAAATTTGATTAAAATATTTTACCCTAAAGGCTCAAAACCTGAGATGAAAGCAAATATTAACATGATGACAATTTTATATTAGGTATCTTTCATTGTTAAATTTATTGGGATGACATTCATTCTTAAAAATTACATAAGTTCCAGGTGCACAATTCTATATTACATTCTCCACGTATTGCATTAAGTGTTCTTCACCCAGAGCCAATTCTCTTTCCATCACCAAGACAATTTTTACTGACTCTGAGTTAAGGACTCTGATATGCAAATTGCTTTTCCAGAGAGGGTATTGAGAATGAGGGAAGTAAAAAATATGTCTCTACTCAAATACTACTGAAAAAATTATCTGCTGAGAAACCTCCACAATAAAATTGTTTTAATTTGTTTTTATTGTTAGACTTCTCGGGGTGAGATTTGTTAGCAGGAATTACATAGGTTTCAGGTGTACAATTCTACAGTGCATTGTCAACTTGTTGTATAATAGTTCACTTCCTAATGTGACTTCTCTTTCTATCACCATATATTTAGCTACAATATAATTTTTTTAACAGAGGACAGAAATTCTGGTATTAACAAATTATGAAATAGTTTAACATATCATTAAGTCTTAATTTCTAACTCACTGTTAAAGGATATCTAGAATTACTGTTAAAGTAAGGGACACTTAGCAATATACCATATATTTGAGTTCTTATGTGATATAGAAATTTGCATATTGCACTCTTGTATGTTATAAAAAATATTTTAAATCCAGGGTCAGTTACTTTTGAAAAGATGCTGCAGTTGTTCAAGGTTGGACATGGGTAGGACTGCAGATAAGACCCCCAGGGTTCCAGGGTGTGTGCACCTGCAGGGTATACTGCTGCTAGCTAGTGAAGTTATACCAATTGACTTCAGTGACTTCCTTGTGATAAACCAAGTTTCTGTCAAAGGTGGTCATGCATAGCCATGTGGTCTGTTGCACTTTCCCCAAAGAATATGGAGCAAGGTCCTGAATCATCCTGTGTAGATCACATCCTGGAAATATTTCTGTGTTGATATTGAATGCAATACAGTAGGGCCACTGTGATGTGGACAAGTTTAGGTGCTGTGATGTACTGGGAAAAATACAGAACCAACAGTGATGGTTATTAATGTCAAGCTGAAATCACATTTTATTAAACTGAATCATTCTTTATCAGAGCAGACAATAAATTTTCTAAAATCATTCTACAAAAGGTGCTACATGCTTCATTCCTTAATATCATTATGGTCACTAGCCTGGGGTCTTTGTGTTGGTCAAGTGAAGGTCTGGTTGAATCTCTCTGCTTGTCAGGTTGAAAGACAACTTGGGTAATATGCTGTTCATGTTGATGGTTGGCTAGGATTATCATTTCTGATCAGGGTTATGTCTTTTCAGATGTCTGTGCTGGTCATATTGAGTGTCTGTTAGAGGTCTCTGTGCTGGTCAGTTTGGAGGTTAGCATAAAGTTTTTGTGCTGATCAGGTTGGGTGTCTTACTGAGCTCTCTGGCCTGCAGAGTTTGGGAGTCTGCTGGGCTCTCTGTGCTGGTAATGGGGCTCTTTGCCTGGGATCTCTGTGCTTATACAGTTTGAGGTTTGCTGGTGGTCTCCATGCTTGTCAAGTTGGGGTTATGCCAGGATCTCTGTGATGGTCTGGTTAAGGGTCATACTCGGATTTATGTGCCCGGTTATGTTAAGGTTAGGCCAAGGGTCTCTGCTGCTCAGGTTGGAGGTCTGCCTGGGGTCTCTGCTGCACAAGTTTGAGGTCTGCTAGGAGAATCTGTGCTGGTAAGGTTGGGGGACTCTTCAATCTCTGCTTGTGTTATTGGGAAAATGGTAGGGTACTGTGCTGATCAGGTTGGGTGTCAACAGCGGGATTTTTTTCTGTTCAGATTCCAAGTCTGCTGGAGTCTCTGATAATCACGTTGCGTGTCTGCCCTGATCTCTGTGCTGGTCAGGTTGGAGATCATCTCAGGTTCTCTTTGCTAATCAAATTGAATGTCTGCCTGGATACTTAGTGCTGGTCAAATTAGGGGTCTTCTGCAGATCTCTGTGCTCAGTGAGTTTTGGGAGCTCTGTTTGGTCTCTATCCTGGTCTTGTTTGAGTCTGCTTGGGTCTCTGTGCTAGTCACAAGAATATCTGCCTAGGGACTTCATTTTGATCAGGTTGTAGTTCTTCTGGTGGCCTGTGTGGTGTTCAAGTTGGAAATCTGTCAGATGTTTCTTTTCTGGTCCAGTTGGGAGTCTGCTGGGTCACTCTGCTTGAAATGTTGTGTTTCTGCCTTGGTCTTTGTGCTCGTCAGATTGGTGATATGCCAAAATTCTGTGTGGTGTTCAGAATGGAGGTCTGCCTGGGTCTCTGTGTTGGTCACATTTATTATCTGCCTAGGGTCTTCCTCCTTACCCATTTTGAGGTCCGCTGGGGCTAATTGTGTTGGTAAGATGGGCAATCTTCCTGAGGATTCTATGACGTGTCAAATTGGGTCTTTCAGGGGTCTCTGTGTTTGTCAGATTGGGGATCTACATGGGGTCTCTCTGTCTAATGAGGGTTGGAGTCTTACTGAGGTCTCTGTGTTGCTGTATTTGGAAGTCTGCTGATCTCTGTAGTGGTCACACTTACTGTTCGCCTTGAGTCTTTATGGCAGTCATTTTAAAGTTATGCCTGAGGACTCTATGCTAGTCATGTTAACGTCTATTCTGATCTCTCTGCTGGTCAGGTTCAGGAACAGTTAGAATACTTTGCCTTTCAGGTTTGAGGTGTGCTGGAATTCTTTGTGATGGTGAGGTTGGGGGTATTCCAAGAGTCTTTATGCTGGTCATTTGGGTGTTTTGTCAGTGTTCTCTATGCTAAGTAAGTTGGGGGTGTGCTGGAGATTTTGTGCCTTATCAGGTTGGGGTCTGCTTAGGGTATCTGTACTGGTCTGTTTGGAGACCTGCTGGGGGTCTCTGCTGGTCAGGTTAATTGACTGCTGGGTACTGTGTTTGTCAGGTTGGATGTCTGCTGGAGATCTTTTTTCTTGTCAGGTTCCAGGTCTGATGGGGTCTCTATGCTTGACATGTTGAGTTTCTGCCTGAGGTCTCTGTGTTTTTCAAGTTTGACATGGGTGTTGGTACTTTATTCTGGTCAGTTTGGAGTCAGTGGGGGTCTCTGTGCTGGGCAAGTTGGGGTTCTGCTCAAAGTATCTATGCTGCTCTTGTTGACAGTATGTCTGGGGACTCTGTGCTCATCAAGTTGAGATCTTTTTAAATCTATCTGCTGGTTAGGTTGGGGGACTGGTGAGGTACTGTGACTATCAGGTTGGGGGTCTGCTGGGGATTTTTATACTGGTCAGGTTCCCGGTCTAGTGGTGTCCCTGTGCTTATCATGTTGAGTGTCTGCTTGTGGTCCCTGTCCCGGTCAAATAGCGGGTTTGCTGATGGGGGGATCTTTGTGCTGGTCAGGTTTTGAGTCTGCTGGGGGTCTCTGTGCTGCTGGGTACTGGGGTCTCCTTGGGGTCTCTGTACTATTCAGTTTAGGTGTCTTCTGAAGGTCTCTATGCTGGTCAGATTGACATTTTCTGGGGAGTTTCTGTACTGATTAGTTTGGTGTCCTGCTGGAATTCTCTTTTCTGGTCAAGTTAGGGGTCTGCTGGGGATGTTTATGCTGACCAGGTTGTGGATATTTCTGGGATCTCTGTGGTCATGAGGTTAGAAGTGTGCCTAAGGTATCTGTGCTGGTCAGTTTTGAGTTTTGCCTGGGGTTTCTATGCTGGTAAGTTTGGGGGTATTCTCAAGGTCTTTTTACCCAGTTACATTGGGGGTTTACCTTGGGTTTCTGTGCTGGTGAGGTAAGAGACTGCCTGGGGCCTTTGTGATGATCAGTTTTGAGGTCTGCCTGGTGTCTTTGTGCTTGTCATGTTGGAGGTCTTCCATGGTTCCCTGTCCTAGTAATGTTGGTTGACTGCCTGAGTTTTCTGTGGCTGGCCATGTTGGGAGTCTACTTTGGGTCTCTGTCCTGGTCTTGTTATGAGCCCAACAGGGGATATGTGCTGGTAATGGAAGGGGTCTTCATGGTGTCTGTGTGCTCAGTTATAATAAGAGCCTGCCTGGGTCTGCGCTGGTCATTTTGAAGGTTTTGTTTGATCTTCCTGCTGCTCAGGTTGAGGGACTTCTGGGAACTCTTCTGCTCAGTTTGGGGTTCTTCAGGTCATTTCTTGCTGGGCAGGTTAGATGTCTACTTGTGGTCTTTGTGCTGCTCAGAACTGTTTTTTGTCTGGGGAATCTGTTCTAGTGATATTTGGGGTCCCCTGTGTCACTGTGTTTGGCATGGAGTATCTGCCTGGTGTCTCTGTGACAAGTCATGTTGGGGATCTGCTCATGGTCTCTGTGCAGTTTAGAATGGAGGATTGTTTGCAGTCTCTGTCTTCGTCAGTTTGGGGATATAACAATTTTCTCTGTGCTGGTCATATTAGGGATCTACTGGGAATCTCTGTGTATCGTCATGTTGAGGGTTTGCCTAGGGTGTCTGTGATGGCAGTTTGGAAGTCAACTGGTATCTCTTTGCTTATCATTTTGGGATCTGCATGTGTCTCCTTGCTGGTCAAATTCAGTGTTTGCCTAGGCACTTACTGCTGGTCAAGTTGAAGGTCTTCTTAAAATCACTGTGTTGATTATGTTGGGGATCTGCCTGTAGTTTCTGTGCCAGGTAATATTGGATCTTCCAGGGCTGTTTTTGTTGGTCAGATCAGAAGGCTCCTTTTGTTCTCTGTACTGGTCAAGTTACCTGTATTGTCAGATTTGGGGTTGAACAGGGGTCCCTGCTGTTCAAATTAATGATCTGCTAATGTTCTCTATGCTGGTGATGTTTGGGGTGCGCCTGTAGTCTTTGTATTTGTCACTTAGCTATTTGCTTTGGATCTCTGTGCGGTTCAGGTTGGGGGTCTCCTTTGGGTCTCTGAGCTGGTCAGGTTTGAAGTTTGCTTGAAGTGTCTGTAGTTTTCAGTATGGGTTCTAGCAAAGGGCCTTAGCAGAACAAATGGAGGATCTCAGGTCCCCCATTACTAAGGCATTGTGGCCCCTCCAGGAAGTATCCATGAGGCATCACTGATGATTCAGAGAGGTCTCTGCATATCTTTCCAATTGTGGTGTTTTTGAAAACTCTGCTTCACATGTGAACTTGGTACTAAATGGGGTGGATCTACCCTATGCCCACCATTGATTGTCTCCCTCTTGACGATGGCCTCCCAATGGTCCTTTGTTCCTTAGGGACTGACTTGGGGCCCCATACTGCATTCTTCACAGCCCGAGGGAGGTGGGTATTTTAATGGAACATGGTGATTTTCACCTTCTTCCTCTGTTTGAGAATTCTTTAAATTTTCTGGGAGGTGGTGCCAGAGTCATTCCCCTCTTCAGATCTGCTTGTATACCACCCCAAACATGAGGAAAGCATGGCTATAGACGTCCATCCACCTCAAGAGCCTGGTGGTCATGGCAGAGGATTGAAGGTGCCTGGCTTCAGGACTGGAGATCAGCTGAGCTGTGCTGTGTGGTTGATGTCTTGCCTCTGGCCTAAGCATTGGTCTTGGTATCCTACAGGCTGGCTGGAGTGCAATCTTGGACTCTGAGTTCTTATGTGTGTGGTGGGGAGTCACTCTCTGAGGTGGTTGGGTTCTGCACCACCTAGGATGCCTCTTTCATGCCAGCAAAAACAACCCAGCTGTACTGGGGGATCACTGGTCAGTCTGACTTCAGAGCCATTGCCTCAGACCTGCATATTGCAGGCTTCCTTAAAAACACCATGTTAGAAAGTGTTGCCATTTCACCTGGACCAAGAAAATACTGTCATTCACAGGGGTTAAGTGTACTTATCCCTGGGGCTGATGTGGTTTCCAAGGCCTTGTAGTAAGCAGGACTGGGCCAAGCTCTTGATAGGTATACCATAACCCTCTCCTGTGGGCACTCTTGTATGCTAATAACTGAGGTCTCTAGCACACCAGGGTTCTCATGGACTGCAGGTTAATCTAGGAGGTGGAAAGTCCTGAGGTACACTTAGAGAACCCTAATGCCTCACTGTGAGGCCTGGTTTCTACCTTGCCCTCAGAGCACCTCAGGGAGCTCACAGAGGAACGTCCATGTCCTGAGAAGCAGACATCTAAGATGGGGAGGATGTGACAGAGCCACAGTGACCCCTTAGTTCTGATTGAACACCAGGGCTTTGGGGACTAGATTGAGATGTCTCGGTTTACACCAAGTTCCATGGAATGTCAGTTGGTGCCTATGGTATGCCACCCTCAGGTGTCTGGGGTAAAAGCTGCCAGTCTCTGGCTTCTCCTCAATTGGGATTTATGGCTGGTGGGATGCAGTGGGTTGAAAGTGTTCTCAAATGGGCTCTAAGTCAGTGGCCAACTATTAATGAGTTTTTACATTAAAACACACATTTTTATTTAGCTTGAGGAATATTCCTGGAGCCTGCATTCTCTCAGTGTTGAAAATCAGGCCCTTCAGCTATGGGGCCTGAAGCATTCTTGCCAAATGAATGGACTGTCCAGTGCCCAAAAAGTTCAGCCATGCAGGCCTCCTAGAACATTGGCCAAGAAAACAGGCCCCAAAGCCCTTCTCACTGGGTGGTTATATGATAGACATGAATTACCATGGACTAGATAAAAGGTGAATCCAAGAGCTGAAGATCTAAGAAAAATTTAGTTTGTGGGTCCTCTTTAGCTTGGCCCATATAAAAGTCACCACTGGCAGTGGGACAGCTGAAGAATTGCAGGTTCACTCAAGTGAGAGGCAGTGAGACACCTGAAATGACATGGAGCCACCACACTGAGTGACAGTTAAACAACTGGGACAACAGAGAGCCACACTAGGAAGTGACTGCAAAACACCTGAAATGACACAAAGCAACCTTAATGAGTGGAAGTGGGACACTTAATGTTTGCAGGACCCACTCAAGAATGCAGCAGTAAGACACTTGAGATTACATAAAGCCAACAAGGAAGCAAGAGTTGGACACCTGGGATGAAACTAAGCCATTCTAATAATTGACAGTGGTACACCTGTGACGATGTAAAGCCACCCAAGTAAGCATCACATGGATGTATTACATGACACAAATCCACTTCAGTAAGCATTCATGAAACACCTGAAATGTCAGAAAGCCATTTCATGAGTGGCAGTTGAACAACTGAGATGATGTCGTTCAACCCTCGTGCGTGGTAGTGGGACACATAAGGACATTGAGAAGCAGTCAAGTGAGCAGCAGTGACCCATGTGGAATCGCACAAACCCACCCAAGGTAACAGCCTTGGGGCTTTCAGGACCACATGGAGCCATCACAGTGAACGCCTTTGGTAATGCAAGGACAGCCCAGTGAACAGCAGTGGGATACCCTGAAATGATTCAGAGCCACCACATTGAGTGGCAATAGGACAACTCAGACAATATGAAGGTACCAAATTAAGTGGCAATGTAACACCTGGGTGCTGAGTCAAGCTCATTAGTGGAAAAAAGCAAGTGAAGAGTGTCACAAAACATAAATAAAAAACACACAAGATAAAGAGCAAAGGAGAGAACAGGGAGCTTGAAGCCTCAAGGACAAAGAGTCTCAATCTTGAATTTCACATCATATTTATTACTTGTTTAAAGAACCAGAAAATTCTCACAGTCAGAACCCCAATTCTTTTTTTATATTAGAATTGCCCCATGCTTGAATGTCTTGAGAAGGCTATATACTCCCTCCATAAACAGATGGTGCTGCCAAGACAGTGTTCCATTCTGGCGGAACCCAGTGTTTTGGAATCCACACCCTCATTTACTTCATGGCAACAGTCCAGCCACAGACCATCTCTCCACACTCTTCCATTTTATATTGTATGGCAAAATATGACAATTTTGTCACTTCCTTTTCCATTGAGGATTGGGAAGATTTCTGCGTTCATTGAAAGACTGAAAATAAGCATAAAATACAAATGCATATTAGTATTGAGCCACCTATTACCTCTCCACATAAACCTTTTACCCAACTAATAGGATTTAAAGATTGCAATCCATCAGAAATGGCTGCCATAGTATCAGAGGAAGGTAATAACTGCAGTTGAGCACGTTGCATATCCAGCATAGAAAGCATAATAAGAAACAAATTAGGGACAGTAACAGAAATATGGAAACTTTTCAAACAATTTTCAGCCTTCTGGCATACCTACTCAATTTGGCTCCATGTAGGAGGCTGAGTGTTTGTTGTTCTAGGATGTGGTCCAATTTTCATAGTTCTCAGCATCAGACCTTCCATCTGCATCACCACAGGTTCAATATTTCAGAGAAACTTGCTCTTCTTTTCTCCATTCATGTTAAGGCTTAATCCTCCAGCTAGGCAGCCACACTGGTGCTGTACCTGTATCTGGAGACACACAAGCAAAACCTCTTCCCCATGCTAGTAATTTTTCCATTGACTCTGTGTTGGTAAAGGGGTCTACTCACCAAATTGGAAGAGATTCCCTCCATGGCCTAAGAGTAGAATGTGTCCCATAATGGCTTTCTGTAGCAGTTCCTCTACTTTTAGAGGAAATATTTACACAATTCAAAGTGAATAAAACTATTGCCAGCTGTACTTGCTGGAGACCCCGAGTTCTCCCTTTTTGTTTTTGTAACACATTATTTGTTTGGTTAGTTCTTTTTACTGAGGCTTTTTCCTGTGGATTATAGAGAATGCCAGTATAATGTTCAAAACAGTCACTGACATAAGCAGAGGCATTGCCTGTTTTTAGTTTTTTGCGTAGCCCTATGCCTTCAAAGCAGGTGTAGAGATGGTTGATTGATTGCATGCATTGCAGTTTCTCCAGATTGTGCGGTAACCCAAATAAAACCATAACAGGTATCTATAGTGACCTGTATACAGGAAGAATGCCCAAACATGAAAAAATGAGTTATATTCCCTTGCCATTAAGCATTAGGATTTAGACTCCTTTGGTCATTTTCCTTCTTGTATTGTTGAGGATTATTAATGATCTGACAAGAAGGGCATGTGCAAAAAATATAGCGTCCTTGATTCCAGTGATAGGGAAATGGGCTTTCAATCCTGGAACATTTAAATGAGTAAGAGTGAAAATGCTCAGCTTGCTGTGTAACAGAAGCAATTAACTGATCAACTGCTTGATTTCCTTTAGCTAAACATCCAGGTAATGATGTGTGTGCCCTAATATAAAAAGGGGAATAATATAAAAAGGAGAAATTCTGTGTTGAACAGTCTGTTGTAATTGAATAAATAACTTCCACAATGAAGAATTGAAAGGAAGTTCAAGTAATGCAGTTTCAATATTCTGAGTAATATGGACAGATAATATATTGAAAGAATCTGTCATATCCTATAGAACAGTGATGCCAGCAAGTAATTCTACTTGTTGAGCCAAAAATCCCAGGTTAAGTAATCTTTCAGCTTTATATTCTGTATGTCCTGTGGTGCACTGTCCAGATCTATCAGTAAACATGGAATGGGCCCCTGGAATGGGGTTAGTTTTAGTAATATTAAGCAATATCCATTGCATATTTTTATATAAACCATAATACTTTTGTTTTAGGATAATGAATATTGAGACATGCTACAAAATCAGCCAAAGCAACCTGCCAGTCAAGATTATTTTGAAAACAATTATCTATCTCTCTTTTTAGTCAAAGGTAAAATAATCTGAGCAGGGTCAAGGCCATTAATTGATCGAAGACAGATCACCCTTTCATAATAAACTGAGCCATGGGATCTAGATAAATGGAAAATGATATAACTATACTATTAGATAAGAATATAGTCATTCTATAAGATATTTATCTTGTATAAGTACACACATTGAAAAATGTATGTAAGGAATAATAATTCATAGTAAAGGTTTGGTAGGATTGGTATGAATAATTTGAGCAGAATGTATTTTTTTCTATAATTTGAAGTTCCTTTTCTGGAGAGCAGGAGTTAATTGTCTAGGACTGTTTAAATTAGAATCATCTTGCTGCAATGCAAAACGATTAGATAGTTCATAAGTAGGAACTCCTATGGCTAGTTGAAGCCAATTAATATCCCCTAAAAGTTTCTGTAAGTTATTTCATATTGTAATTTTATCTCTTTTTAATTGTACTTTTTGAGGTTTAACTGAAATCTTATCCACAATAGGTCCTAAATAAGAAACAGGTGTTGATTTTTGAATTTTTAATGAGTTATTTTTAATTCTGCCTGAGTTAAAGATTTTTCTCAGCAATTATAAACTTAGAGTAATTTCTGTTTTGAATGAGAAGCACATAAATTATCATCCATGTGATGTATTAAATAGAATCTTGGAAATTGTTTTCAGACATATTCTAATGCCTTTGTTACAAAATTTTGACTAATTTTAAGACTGTTTAGCATTTATTATGGTAATACTCTTTATTGAAATCTTTTCATAGGTTATTTACTGTTAAAGAAATGGACTGTGTTATTGCCAAATTTTCAGGCAGGACAGCATTCAGCAGTTGTATACTCAGTTGAAAAAATACACATGGAGCCAACATAGAGTAACCATAAACAAGCCAGTCAGCAAGCAAGCAAGCTACTTTATTACACACCTGGGATTATATATATGTATTCAAACTAAAGTGGCATCTTGCCACATCTATCAAGTAGCAGTTGTTTGGGTTTTTATGGTTACATAAGGCAGTACTTGCACAGTAAATGTCAGCCCCAGGATTTCCTCAACCTCAGACATGAACTGATTATACCAAGGTCAAGCCTGGGCAGCAGGCCTGGTTTTAACCTTTTACAGTGGGCATGCCTGCAATTCTTTAAAGTGGGCTTGGCTTTAACCATTTGGGGACTGACAGACTGAAAATGCAAATTTTCCTCTATCTTATTTAGCTAAAATTATTGCAAAGAAACAGTCTTTTAAATCAATTACTAAGAGAGGCCAGTCCCTTGAAATCATGGGAAGAGAAGACAAACGAGCTTGTAAGGCACTTATAGACTGAATTACAGCATTTATAGCCCTCAAAGTGAAAAGGGTGGAGAAGGAGGCAAATCTTTCCAATGTTTAGAATGGACATTAGAAAGAATAATTTTTTCTTCCTTATTGTACAGAGGTTCGTCCTCCACATGATCTTTTTTTTTTTTTTTTTCATTTTCCTCCTCATATTCATCCTCAGTCTTTTATTTACTTATTTTTATTTTGGTAACACTCTGGTTGGGAATTGAACCTAGGCCGCACCTTTGAAAGCACCAAAGACTAGCCCCTACACTACCAGGGAACCCCTCATCCTCAGTCTGTAAAAGTTCCAAGACTGATTTAATTAATGTCCACATTGGCCAACTGGTTACAAACAAAGAAACTCCTTGCACATGTAATTTTTTTCAGCTCTCTTTCCACATTATCCCAGTCTCCTAACTCTAATGAACCCATGGGAGGGAACAATGAGCAATGGTTTTCAATGACTTTAAGTAATTCTAGAATTATATCTTCACTAGCTTTAGCTCCACCTGATTTAAGCAATTGCTTTAATAAGCAAACATAAGGGTGTTATTTTAAAGCACTATCTCCATTTTCCATAGTAAACTTGTTTAAATTCCCAAGGGTGTTCCTACCTTAGGGGACTTCCAAGGCCTCTGATTTCAGACAGGGCTTTGTGACAATACTCCCATTTCAATTTGCTCAAGTGATCATTCCTCCCCTTGAGACCCATGTTGAGTGCTACTTACTGAGACCAGCTCAGCAGTGGAAAGAGGCAATTGAAGGGCGTTTCACAACATTAAAAAAAAACATGAAAGACAGAAAGCAATGATGGGAAAAGCAAATTCAAAGCCTCAAGTACTGTGAGCCCCGACTTTGCATTCCTCATCACATTTATTACCTGCTTAGGGAACCAGGAAATTCTCATAGTCAGAAACAAACGTTGTGTTTTTTTTTTTTAATTAGAATTGCCCCATCCTTGAATGTCTTGAGATTGTGTGAGAAGCCTGTATACTTCCTCCATAAACAGATGGTGCTACCAGGACAGTGTTTCATCTTGGTGGGACCCAGTGTTATGGAATTCACACCCTGTTTACTTCATGGCAACAGTCCAGTCACAGACCATCTCTCCACATCTGGAAGCATGATAAGCTGCCTCAGTAAGTGGCAGTGAGACATACGTGATGATGCAGTAACATTCTAGAAAAAAGCAGTGACATTTTGAAAAAGGTACAGTTTTTCTTCATAAGGCATTATGCTAGGAAATATTTTGTCTTACTGTAAAATTCAATAATTATTGAACAACCTATTCTACTTTATTCTCTAGTTTGTGAATCATTTTAGTAGCAAGTAGTACTTTTTTCAAAAAGTAATTTTTAACATGTAATAATGTTTAATTTAGTAAGTCTAATTGACATTTTTTAAAATTAATAAATGTGAGACATAAAATAAAAAGATCAGGAAAATTTATTGTTAAAAAATATATATTATGCCTTGAGGAATACCCTCTACCCAGTTAAATTATACATTTGAAAGCATCTTAAATTATTTTGAACTCAATAATTTTTAATGTAAACTGGACTGGCATTTTCTGTAGCTTAATTCTACTCCACAATTGTACTATTTTTCAGTTCCTATTCTTTAAGAAAAATCAACAGGAATGTAGAAAGCAACAACCAAACACTCATTTTACAAACATCTTTGCACCTACAGAAAATTGTTTGAAAAATACATCACTGATTCTTTTTTTTTGCAGTAAATGAGTCATTTATTTCTTTTTTTTTTTTTTCTTTTTTTAAATTCATTTTTATTGTTAGACTTATTGGGGTGACATCTGTTAGCAAGGATTACATAGGTTTCAGGCATACAATTCCACAGTGCATTGTCAACTTGATGCATAATAAGTTCACCACCTAATGTGACCCCTCTTTCCATCCCCTTATATTTAGCTTCCCCCCCTCCTCTCCAACCCCCTCCCCTTTCTCCCCTCCCTAACCCACTCGTCCCCAAATAAACATTAAACTATTGATTGTGTCCATGGGTTATTTGTTTGTTCAGTTCTTTTTTTCTTTGCTTTCA
>PVJL010016238.1:0-21618 GCA_004026885.1 Lyroderma lyra
CATATACAAAAATTAACTCAAAATGGATTAAAGACCTTCATATAAGACCTGCAACAATAAACTGTATAGAAGAAGACATAGGTACTAAACTTATAGACCTAGGACTCAAGGAAGACTTCATGAACCTGACCTCAAAGGCAAGGGAAGTAAAAGCAAAAATAAATGAATGGGACTATATCAAACTAAAAAGCTTCTGCACTGCCAAAGAAACCATCAACAACGGAAAGAGACAGCCAACTGAATGGGAGAAATATTTGCCAATAACGCATCAGATAAGGGTCTAATATCTAAAATATATAAAGAACTAATAAGACTTAACAAGAACAAAACAAACAACCCAATTAAAAAGTGGGCAGAAGAACTAAACAAGCACTTCTCCCATGAAGAAATACAAATGGCCAGCAGACATATGAAAAGATGCTCATCCTCATTAGCTATCAGGGAAGTGCAAATCAAAACCACAATGAGATACCACCTCACACCTGTGAGAATGGCTATTATCAACAAGACAAGGAATAACAAGTGCTGGAGAGGATGTGGAGAAAAAGGAACTCTGGTTCACTGCTGGTGGGAGTGCAAACTGGTACAACCACCGTGGAAGGCAGTGTGGAGGTTCCTCAGAAAATTGGGAATGGAGCTACCATTTGACCCAGCAATCCCCCTTCTGGGGATCTACCCAAAGAACTTGAAAACCTTTGTCCGGAAAGTCTTATGTACCCCAATGTTCATCGCAGCGCTGTTCACAGTGGCCAAAACATGGAAACAACCAAAGGTCCCTGCGACAGATGACTGGATAAAGAAGCTGTGGTACATATACACAATGGAATATTACTCAGCTGTAAGAAAGATGAAATATTGCCATTTGCGACAAAATGGATGGACCTGGAGATCATCATGCTAAGTGAAATAAGCCAGACAGAAAAAACAAAGAACTGCATGATTTCACTCATATGTGGAATATAAAACTGAAAGCAAAGAAAAAAAGAAATGAACAAACAAATAACCCATAGACACAATCGATAGTTTAATGTTTATTTGGGGATGAGTGGGTTAGGGAGGCGAGAAATGGGAGGGGGTGGGAGAGGAGCGGGGGAAGCTAAATATAAGATGATGGAAAGAGAAGTCACATTAGGTGGTGAACTTATTATACAACAAGGTGACAATGCACTGTAGAATGGTATGCCTGAAACCTATGTAATCCTTGCTAACAGATGTCACCCCAATAAGTCTAACAATAAAAATGAATTTAAAAAGCCAAAAAAAAAGAATGAACAACAACAACAACAACAGAAAAAAGTGCATAGAAACTAATAACAATGAAAATGCAATGTATTAAAATCACTGTGATGTAGAAAAATCAATAATAGGAGTGAAATTTATATCATTACAGGCCTATCTGAAGAAACAAGAAATATCACAAGTAAACAACCTAATGTCCCATCTTAAAGAACTGGAAAAAGAACTAAAAAAATCTCAAAGTCAGAAGTAGGAAAGAAATAATAAAAATTAGAGCAAAACAAAAGGAAATAGAGCACAGAAAAAGAATAGAAAAACCAATACAATGAAGAGCTGGTTCTTTGATGTAATTGACAACCCGCTGACTAGGCTCACCAAGGGGCAAAGAGAAAAGACACAAATAACCAAAATTAGAAGTGAAAGGGAATAAATTATGATGATACCACAGAAATACAAAGAATAATATGAAAATATTATGAAGGATTATATGCCACCAAATTTACCTAGAAGAAATGGACAAGTTTCTAGAAACATATAGTCTATGTAGACTGAACTAAGAAAATCTGGATAATCTAAATAGACCAATCAACAATAAGGAAATTGAAACAATCATCCAAAACCTCTCTACAGGTCCAGATTGTCTCACCAACAAGTTTTATCAAGCATTCAAAGTCATTAACACCTATTTTCCTCAAACTCTTCCAAAAGATTGAAGAAGAGGCAATACTTAACCAACTCATTCTACAAGTCCAACATTACCCAAATACCAAAATTTGTAAGGATAACACACACACACACACACACACACACACACACAAACTATTGACCAATATCTCTGATGAACACAGATGAAAAAATCCTAAACAAAATATTAGCAAATAGATTGCAACAATGTGTAAAAAGTTTATACATCACAATCAAGTGAGATTCATCCCAGGGGCACAAGGATTATTAAACATATGCAAATCAACCAATGTGGTACACCACATAAACAAAAGATAAAACCCATATGGTTACATCAATTGATGCAGAAAAAACAGCCATTTATGATCAAAACACTGAATAAAATGGGTATAGCAGGAAAGTACCTCAATATAATATATGACAAACACGCATCTAATATCATACTGAACAGAAAAACACAGTATCCTCTTCTAAAATCAGGAACAAGTCAAGGATGTCCCATGTTGCCACTGCTATTCAATATAGTCCTGGAAGTTCTAGCCAAAGCAATCAGGCAAGAGAAAGAAATAAAAGATATACAAGTTGAATATAAAACTGAAAGCAACAAACAAAATCTTGTGGATACCTTCAATAGTTAGAGGCTACCTTGGGCAAGTGGGGCGGGGGATAGGAGAGGAGATAAGGGGTGGGAGAGGAGGGAAACAATGGGAGGTGTGGGAGTCAAATATGAGGTGATGGAAAGAGGACTGACACTTGGTAGTAAACACATAATGTAACACATAGATAATGAACTGTCGAATTTCACACGTGCAACTTATGTAATTCTTTTTTTATCTTTTTTTGTTTTATTGTTAAATTTATTGGGGTGGTATTGGTTAGTAAAAATTACATAGGTTCCAGGTGTACAATTCTACAATACATCAGCTATGTGTTGTGTTATGTGTTCATCACCCAGAGTCAGTTCTCTCCATTACCATATATTTGAGACTCCATCCCTTCTCTCTGACCCCCTTCCCTCCATACCTCAGATACCCACTAACCACTAAACTATTGATTGTGTCCATAATTTTTTGTTTCGTTGTTGCTTTCAGCTTTGTGTTCCATAAATGAGTGAAGGCATATGGTTCTTGCTTTTTTCTGTCTGGCTTATTTTGCTTTGCATGATGGTCTCAAGGTTCATCCATATTATTGTAAATGGCTCTGTTTCATCTTTTCTCATGACTGAGTAATATTCCATTTGAATATGTACCACAACTTCTTTAGCCAGTCGTCTATCAAAGGACACTTTGGCTGTTTCCATGATTTGGCCACTATGAATAGTGCTACAATGAACATGGGGGTGCATACATCTCTACAAGCTAAGGTTTTCAAATTTTGGGTGTAGATACCCAAGAAATGGGATCATTGGGTCATATGGTATCTCTGTTCTTAAATTTTTGAGGAACCTCCATACTGTCCTCCACAGCAGTTGTACCAGTTTGCATTCCCACCAGCAGTGTATGAGAATGCCTTTTTCACCACACCTTCTTCAACACTAGTTATTCCTTGTCTTGTTGATTATAGCCATGCAAACAGGTGTGAGGTGTTATATCATTGTTTTGATTTGCATTTTCCCAATAGGTAGTGAAGCTGAGTATTTTTTTGTATATCTGATGGCCATTTATCTGTCTTCCTGGGAGAAGTGTCTGTTCAATTCTTCTGCCCACTTTTTAATTGGATTGTTTGTTTTATCGTTATTAAGTTGTACGAGTTCTTTATATAATTTTTTATATTAGCCCCTTATCAGGGGCATTATTTACAAATATGTTCGCCCATTCAGTTGACTTTCTCTTTGCTTTATTGATGGTTTCTTTTACTGAGCAGAAGATTTTAGTTTGATATGGTCTCATTAATTTATTTTTGCTTTTACTTCCCTTGCCTTTGAGGTCCGGTTCATGAAGTCCTCCTTGAGCCTGAAGTCTATAACTTTAGTAACAATGTTTTCTCCTATACAGTTTATTGTTTCAGGTCTTATGTGGGGCTCTGTAATCCATTTTGAGTTAATTTTCATATATGATGACAGTTCCCTGTTCAGATTCATTCTTTTGCTTGTGGTTTTTGCAATTTTCCCAGCACCATTTACTGAAGAGGCTTTCTTTTCCCTGTTGTATATTTTATGCTCCTTTGTCCAAAATTATCTGTCCACATATTTGTGACATCATTTTTGGGTTTTTGATTCTGCTCCATTGGTCCGTGTGTCTGTTTTCTGCCAATACCAAGATGTCTTGATTATTGACACTTTTTAGTATAGATTGAAATTGGGGAATGTGATGCCTCCAGCCTTATTCTTTTTATGTAGGATTACTTTGGTGATTTGGGGTCTTTTTTGGCTCCATATGAATCTGATGGTTCTTCTATCTATTTCTTGAAAGAATGGGAATTGCATTAAAACTGTATATTGCCTTGGGTAATATTGCCATTTTAACTATGTTAATTCTTCCAATCCCTAAACACAGAATATCTTTCCATTTCTTTGTGCCCTCTTCAATTGCTTTTAATAGTATCTTAGTTTTCAGTATATAAGTGCTTCACATTCTTTGTTAAGTTTATTACTAAGTATTTTATTCTTTTTGTTGAGATCACAAAAGCTGGTATTTGTCTCATTTCTTTTTCTGAGGTTTCATTGTTGATATATAGAAATTATTTTTGTACATTAGATTTTATATCCTGCAACTTTACTGTATTGTCTATTATTTCTAATAGTTTTTTGTACAGTCTTTAGAATTTTCTGTGAAGGATCATGCCATCTTCAAAAAGTTACAGTTTAACTTCTTCTCTCTCTATTTGAATGCCTTTTATTCCTTTATCTTGCCTGATTGCTCTGACTAGAACTTCTAGTACTATATTGAATAGAAGTAGCAATAGGGGACATCCCTATCTTGTTCCTGAATTTAGGAGAATAGGCTTCAGTTTTTCCCTATTTAGTATGATCTTAGCTGAGGGTTTATCATATATGGCCTTTATTATGTTGAGGTACTTTCCTTCTATACTCATTTTATTAATTGTTTTTATCATAAATGGATGTTGTACCTTGTCAAATGCTTTTTCTCATCAATTGATATAATCATGTGGTTTTTATTTTTTAGTTTGTTTATGTGGTGTATCATATTGCTTGATTTGCTTGCATTGAATCATCTTTGTGTTCATGGGATGAATTCCACTTGATCATGTTGTATAATCTTTTCAATGTATTGTATTCCATTTGCTAATATTTTGTTTAGGATTTTTGCATCTGTGTTCAGCAAAAATATTGGTCTATAATTTTCTTTTTTGTGTTATCCTTACCAGACTTTGGTATTAGGGTTACGTTGGCCTTGTTAAAAGAGTTAGGAAGTATTGCCTTTTCAAACTTTTGGAAGAGTTTGAGAATAGGTATTAGTTCCTCTTTGAATGCCTGATAAAACTTGGTGAGACCATTCGGCCCTGTGCTTTTGCCTTTGGGAAAGTTTCAGATGATTGTTTGAATTTCCTTACTATTGAATAATCTACTTACATTGTCTAGTTTTTGGTTCAGTCTAGATAGACTATATGTTTCTAGATACTTGTCCATTTCTTCAAGGTTGTTATATTTAGTGGCACATAGTTTTTAATAATGTTTTCTTATGATCCTTTGTATTTCCATAGTATCAGTCATAATTTCTCCTTTTTCATTTCTAATTTTTGTTATTTGTGCTTTTTCTCTTGGCTTCTTGATGAACATAGGGAGGGGTTTGTCAATCTTGATTTTTTCGAAGAACGAACTCTTTGTTGCATTAATTTTCTCTGTCATTTTTTTGTTCTCTATTTCATGTAGTGCTGCTCTAATTTTTATTATTCCCTTCCTTGTGCTGATTTTGAACTTTTTTTGTTCTTCTTCTGGTTCTTTAAAATGGATGGTAGGTTATTTACTTGTACATTTTCTTATTTCTTGTGATAACCCTGTGATGATATAAATTTCTCTCTTATTATCACTTTCACTGCATTGCAATAATTTTGATAAATTATATTTTCACTGTCATTTGTTTCTATGTAGTTTTTTCTCTCTTATTTCTTCTTTGATCCAGTCATTTTTAGTAATATGTTTTTTAATCTCCATTTATATATGGCATTTTCTGCTTTTTGTGTGTGTGTGCAGATGATCTCAAGTTTCAAGGCTTTGCAGTCTGAGAATATGCTTGGTATAATTTCAATTTTCTTGAAATTGTTTTGTGTCCCAGCATATGGTCTATCCTCAGGAAGGTTCCATATGCACTAGAATAGAATATAAGTCTTGTGTTGCGGGATGGAGTGTCCTGTAAATATCAATTATGTTCAGTTGTTGTAATGTATCATTTAGAACGGATATTTTCTTATCAAAATTTTTTGGACAATCTGTTCATGACTGTCAAGGGGGTGTTTAGGTCCCCTACTATAATTGTGTTTTTGTCAGTTTCACCTTTTAGATCTTCAAGTCACTGCTTTATAAATTTCGGTGCTTCCTGGTTGGGGGCATATTTATTGATGAGTGTCATGTCTTATTGTTGTTGTCCTATCCCTTTCATCATTATGAAATGTCTATTTTTGTCTCTTCTTACTATTTTTATTCTGAAGTCTGTTTCATCAGATATAAGTATGGGTACTCCTGCTTTTCTCTGCATGTCATTTGCTTGGAGTATTGTTTTCCACCTTTTCACTCTGAGTCTGTGTTTGTCCTTGTGGCTGAGATGTATCTCTTGGAGACATCATATAAATGGGTTTTGTTTTTCTAATCCAGAAAGCTATCCTTTCCCTTTTTATTGGATAGTTCAGTCCATTTACATTTAGAGTGATGATTGATATATGAAGACTTCCTGTGGCCATTTTGTCTTCCAGTTTTTGGTTGTTTAGCATCTCAGTTGCTTATTTGCTTCTTTCTAACTGTCTGGGGGTTTTTTTGTTTTGTTTTTGTTTTTGTTTTTTTAGCTTGATGGTGTTCTATGATTTTTCCTTCTGTTTCCTCTTTTTTGTTGTTTTGTTTTGATTTGTTTTGTTTATATCTTGGTTTCGTGTTTTGTTTTTGTTTTTGTTTCATTTTTTGAGTATTTACCATGAAGTTTATGAAAAGGAAGTTTCATGCATGTAGTGACTCCTTTTCTTAAGCATAGTTTCTATTTCTATTCTCTTTTGGGAATTTTGACCTTTACTTCTTCCTTTCTATGGTTGTTTTTTTGTTTTGTTTTGTTTTGTTTTGTCTTTAGGTTTTGCTTTTTGCCATTTATTTAGGCTTTTTATTTTTGAGTATTTATATTTGAGTATTCTCCTTCAGTATTTCCTGCAGGGCCAGCCTTGTGTTGTAGTATTCCCTCAGCTTCTGTATGGTTGAAAATATTTTTATTCCTCTTTCATATCTAAAGGATAACTTTGTTGGATAGATTATTCTTGGCTGGTAGTTTCTCTCTTTTAATATTTTCAATATTAAAAGAAGGGTTTCTGCTGAGAAATCTGATTACAGCCTGATGGACTTTCCTTTGAAGGTTATAATTTTTTCCCCCTGGCTGACTTGAAAATTCTTTCTTTGTCTTTGATTTTTGATATCTTCAATATAATGTGCTTTGGAGATGGTCTGGTGGGATTCAGGTAGCTAGGGTTCTGTTTTTTCTTCTTCTTCTTCATCTTCTTCTTCTTTCTTCCTCTTCCTCTTCTTCTTCTCCTCCTCCTCCTTCTCTTTTCTTTTTCTTCTTTTTTTTTAAGAGGTGGAACAAAAAGATAATTTATTGAAAGAAAGTACACTCCAAAGAGGTAGGAGCAGGCCAAGCAAGGAGAAGAGTGGCTCAAGGACCTCGAATGGCAAGGGGAAAGTACACTCCTAAGAGGTAAGAGTGGGCTTGAGCAGGAAAATGGCTCAAGAGTCCCTATTTTCTTCTTGAATTTAGAGTTTCAGTTCTTCCCATAGCATTGAAAAGTTCTCATGTAGTATTTGTTTGATTAAGCTGTCATTAGAATTTTATTCTGTTTCTTCTGGTATTCCTATTATCCTAATATTGTTCTTTTTAATGGAGTTCAGATAGTTCTTTTAGAGAACTTCTCCCCCTTTTTTTTGGTTCTCATGTCTCTGTCTTTTTTCTTCTGCTTAATTTCCACATTTCTATCTTTGATCTCACTAATTTTTTTCTTCATTTGATCAGTCCTCCTTTCTATGCTAGTTAGTTCATGCTTATTTCTTTTATTGTATTGTTTATCTCCAAAATTTCTATTTGATCCTTATTTGTCATTTCAATTTCATTGTTAAAGTGTTCCTTTGGCTCAGAGATTTCTTATCTGAGATCACTTATCTGGGTCTGAGTACTCAGTCAGCATTTTCTGAACTCTCTGAGTATTTTTAGGAGTGCAGTCTTGAATTCTATGTCACTTACATAATATATTTTCAAATCTTTAGGTTCCTTTTCTGAAGATTTTTTTATTTTATCTCTGAGACACTTTATTCTTGAGGGAGTTCATTTTAGTTGATGTGTTTCTCTTCCTGGGCATAAAGGCTTTTTTCCCTTGGCCAATATGGAGAGGTTTTACTTTCACATCCTAGTTGGTGTTACTGCAGTGTCTTACAGTATTTTCTCTTGATTGTTCAATTTTCTCACTCTCAGAGCTTTCCTGGAGGGTAGAGTCCCTTTGACTGAGTTGCCTTCATTTTGATGCGCTTCTTTGGGGAAATATGGTGGGAGATGATAGTCTCTTCCTCTGAGATCTATGCAGACATAGGTTAATGTGCCTTTGTTTTACAGTTTTCCCGAGTCCCTCTGCTGGTTCCTGTGGGGTCAGAGATTGTTGCAGAGGGCTCAGGGCTTGTTTGTGACACAAGATAATTGCTATTTGGGGGAGAGCAAGGGGAAACAGCCAGGTTCTGTGTTCACAGTTTCTGCCTATCGGGGAGGGGCAGTGTTTCTTTACTTCTGTTTGTCCCAAGTTTGCTTGTTACCCTGTGTACTGGCCTGGCATGCATTTTGATATAATCCTGGCCCTTTGTCAGGAGTGCACAGAAGTTCAGGTAGCTATACATCACCAAGCAAGCTCAGCCCTCCATCAGGAGTCAACCATAGTCAAAAGATGGGTATTGCTTTACCTTGTTCCCTTTGGGTGCTTCCAGTGTCCACTCCTCTGCCTGCCTGGGATTGTGCTGTGCTTCAGCAAGTTTCCCCAAGCTCCTTCCTCAATCCTCCTTCTGTCAGCCCTGAGCTTTCACAGCCCTGTCTCTGCAGTGCTTCCTCCCCTTTTCTCCTGCTCACCTCCCTTTCTCTGACCTTTAGGTGTTTTCTTACAATGGGTGGATCTCTCACTTGAGGCTGTGACTGTTGGGGAATTCTTTGTCAAATTTTGGCTGTTCAGTTTGTAATTTCCAGGAGAGGTCTCAGGGATGTCATCTCATGCTGCCATCTTGATCCTTCTCCCCCTGAAACCTATGTAATTCTTATTACTAAATGTCACCCCAATAAATCTAACAATACAATATGATATCCAAATTGGGAGAGAAAAAGTTAAACTGCCACTTTTTGCAGATGACATGATCCTTTATATAGAAAATTCTAAAGACTCCACCATAAAATTATTGGAAACAATAAACAAATGCAGTAATTTTGTAGACTACAAAGTCAATGTACAAAAATCAATTGTGTTTTTATATACCCACAATGAAACTTCAGAAAAAGAAATGAGAAAAACAATACCTTTTGTGATTGCAACAAAAAGAATAAAATATCTAGGAATAAACTTAACAAAAACTATGAAGGACTTTCACTCCTAATATTATAAGACACTATTAAAATAAATTGAAGAGGACACAAAGACATGGAAAGATATTCTGTGTTCATGGATTGAAAGATCAACATAGTTAAAGGGCCATAGTACCCCAAACAATATGCAGATTTAATGTAATTACCATCAAAATCCCACAGACATTCTGTCAAGAAATAGATTTTTAGAAACCACAGATTCATATGGAACCACAAGAGACCCTAAATCACCAAAGCAATCTGACCTAAAAATAATAAGGGTGGAGGCATCACCTTCCCCCCTTCCCCAATTTTAGGCTATACTACAAAACATCAATAATAAAAACAGCTTGGTATAAGCAGAAACAGACACACAGACTAATAAAACAATAAAAAACCAAGAAATAAACCTACAAATATATGGACAGATAATTTTTTACAAAGGAGCAAAATAATATACAATGGGGGGAAAGCCTCATCAGCAAATGGTGCTGGAAAAATTGGAAAACCACAGGCAAAAAAATGAATCTGTACTGGGAACTGTCACCATATACCAAAATGTAGCAAAAATAGATTAAAGACCTTCATATAAGACCTTAAACAAAAAACTGTATACAAGAAAACATTGGTACTAAACGTATAGACCTTGGGGTCAAGGAGGACTTTATGAACCTGACCTCAAAGGCAATGAAAGTAAAAACAAAAATGAAAAGGGACTATATCAAACTAAAAACGAATGGGACTATATCTAAAAAGCTTCTGCACAGCAAAATAAACCAGCAACAAAGCAAAGAGACAACCAATTGAAAGGGAGAAAATATTTGC
Organism: Lyroderma lyra; assembly: GCA_004026885.1. NCBI lineage: Eukaryota > Metazoa > Chordata > Mammalia > Chiroptera > Megadermatidae > Lyroderma > Lyroderma lyra. Next base: position 10,485 of record PVJL010016238.1, read on the forward strand.
AAATAAGACCTCTGAAAGGGGCGAATATCTAAAACATATAAATAACACGTATAACTCAAAAACAATAAAACACATAATTCAACTAAAAAGTGGGCAGAGGACCTGAACAGACACTGCTTCCATGAAGACATAGAGGTGGCCGATAGATATATTAAAAATGCTCAGCTTCTCTAGCCAATAAGAAATGCAGGGGGAGTTTGGCGAGATGGCAACCAGAGAGGAGGTAGCTAAAACCTCTTCCAAAGGATACAATTAAACAGCCAGCCAAGATCCAACATGGGAAGCCCTGAGTGGCACAGAGACATCTGAGAAATCCATGCATCACAAGAAAACACCTGAAGGTTAGAGAAAGGGGGGTGAGCAGTAGAGAAAAGAGGGAGCAGAGATGCCACTGTGGATAACTTAAGGAATTAGAAAGAAATCAGGAAGAAGCATGCTATAGGGGATAGGAAAGACCAAGTGGCAACAAGAGTGGAAGCCAGAGTGGTGGGAACATGGGGAGACCATGAGGGAGCTGGATCTAAAAGCATGTTAGAGACAAACCTGGGAGCTGAGCTCTGAAGCTCTAAGTAGCAAGAAAGTTGAGCTAGGCATTGAACTACCCTAGATGAGATTAGGGTCCCAGATACAGCATCACAGCTCCTGATGCCCTTGCAGCACAAGGTATGTGTGTGCTTGTGTGGCACCCTAGTGTTCAAAAGTGTATATGGGCAGGCTCTGCCACCAACCAGCTTCCCCAATTTCAGAGCATACATGCATGGTGCCCTTGCAGCTTGGGATGTGCTCGTGGCTTGCACTTGCAAACACTGCCCGGAGCCATTACCTTGGAAACAAATCACTAAAACATGGCTGAGGGTAAAATTCTGGAGAAGGGGGAGAGGTGGATTTGATGGCATTTGCCCTGACCAATGTGAATGGCCTCAACCTGCCTCCCATCAGCCTCCCCTGTCTCTCCCAGCTTCCCCAATGAAAGGCAGAAAGCAGACCAGCCTGAGCTTGCATTTTATTGGCCTACCCCTTCTCCTGCAGCTTCCCCAATGAATTAGAGGAAGCGAAGAGACTGTTGATCACTGCACTCTGCCTCCAAATATTGGTGGAGACCAAAGCTATGGCTTAAAAACCTCCCCTCTCCCCCAAAACTTGCCACCCAGTGCCACCTAGTGTCTGCTCTACAGCAAGACACAACAAAAATACTAATCACAGAAAGAAAGATTTCCTAGGCTCTGCTGGAAATAAAGCCCTCATGCTGAAGAAGAACACAGGGAATATGAGTACCTTAGGATTTAAAGTTAGTTGCTCAGAAAAAAAAATGAAAAACTCCAGAAAAAGATCTTATGCCTCTAGAAAGTTATGAACTAATGGATAGAGAATATAAAATAGCCATTTTAAAGGTTCTCAGAAAAATGAAAACATACTGGCCAAACACCATAGCTGAGATGAATGATTTCATAAAGGAAATCTGTAAACAAAAGGAACAATTTAAAAAACAAATTCAAACTATAAAGAAGAATGAGATAGAAATTTGAGAGATAAATAAAACAATAAAAGAAGTGAGAAATGAAATAACTGCCATAGAAAACAGGGCCAACAGATAGAAGAAAGAATTAGTGATATTGAAGATCAGAACATGGAAACATCTCAGAAAGAGGAAGACAGGAAATACAGAACCAAAAGGATTGAAAGAACTCTGCAAGAACTATCAGACCTCATGAGAGAAAACAACAGGATAATAAAAATGGAAGGAGGAGCAGAGCACTCTAGAGAGAGCATACTCAAACAAATAGTAGATGAGAACTTTCCAAACCTATGGAAAGATCTGGAACCCCAAATTCAAAAAGAAAATAGGTCCCCTAAATACCTAGACCCTATCAGATCTTCTCCAAGACACACTGTACTGAAGATGTCAAAAATCAAAGGCAAAGAGACAATTCTCAAGGCAGCTAGGGGGAAAAAACCCCTATAAACTTTAGAGAAAAACCCATCAGGCTAGCATCAGACTTCCCAGCAGAAACTCTACAAGCCAGGAGGGAGTGGAATCAAATATTCAAAACTTTAAAAGAGAGAAACTTCCAGCCAAAAATACATTATCCAGCAAAATTACCTTCACATATGAAGGAAAAATAAAGACCTTCTCAGACCACAGAAGCTGAGAGAATTTGCCAGCACGAAACCAGCATGTCAAGAAATACTAAAGAAGGCCCTTCAACCTGAAGCAAAACATTAGAACAAATGGAACAGAGATGGAACAACAAAAAAGAAACAAAAATTTTTTTTAAAAAATACATTAAAAAAGGAAGTAATAGTCATAGGACATTCTCATATATCAATCATCACTCTAAATGGACTGAAATCACCAATAAAAAGACATAGAGTAGCAGACTGGATTAAAAAACAAATCCCATCCATATGCTGTCTCCAAGAGACACAACTCAGACATTAGGACAAACACAGACTCAGAATGAAAGGATGGAAAACAGTAATCTAAGCAAATGGTAACCAGAGGAAAGCAGGAGTTGTCATACTGATATCTGATGAAATAAACATTAGGTTAAAAAAGATAACAAGAGACAAAGATGGACATTACATAGTGATAAAAGGCACAACACAAGAACAAAATTTGACACTAATTAATACATATGCTCCCAATGAGGAAGCACCAAAATGTAGAAAGCTACTAACAGATCTGATAGGAGAAACTGACAAAGAGACTTAAACACCACCTTAACAGCCATGGACAGAACATTCAAATAGAAAATAAATAAGGAAATATCAGCTCTAAATGACACATTGGAGCAACAGGATGTAATTGACATTTATAGGACACTTCATTCAGCAAAAAACCCCCACTATATCTTCTTTTCTGGTGCACATGGAACGTTCTCAAGGATAGACCATATGCTGGGACACAAAATTAGCCTCAGCAAATTCAAGAAGATTGAAATCATACCAAGTGTATTCTCAGGCCACAAAACTCTGAAATTAGAGATCAACTGTAATAGGAAAGCAGAAAAAAATCACATATACATGGAGATTAAACAACATCATTTTTAAAAAATGACTGGATCAATGAAAAAGTAATAGAAGAGATTAAAATACATAGAAACTAATGACAATGAAAATACAACATATCAAAATAATTGGGACATAGCAAAAACAGTAATAAGAGAAAATTTATATCATTACAGGCCTATCTTAAGAAACAAGAAATATCACAAGGAAACATCCTAATATTCCATCTTAAAGAACTAGAAAAAGGAGAACAGAAAAAAATCAAAAGTCAGAAGGAAAGAAATAATAAAAATTAAAGCAGAGCTAAATAAATAGAATAACAGAAAGGCATGGGAAAAATTTATGCTACAAAGAGCTAGTTCTTTGAGAAAGTCAACAAAATTGGCAAATTCCTGGCTAGACTAACCAAAAAGCAAAAGGAAAGAACACAAATATCCAAAATTGGAAATGAAAGGGAAGAAATTACCACTGATACCACAGAAATATAAAAGATTATAAGAAAATATTATGAAGGGCTTTGTGCCATTAAACTTAAGAACCTAGAAGAAAGGGACAAGTTCCTAGAATCTTATAGTCTACATAGACTGAACCAAGAAGAATTGAATAATCTAAATAGACCAATCAATAGTAAAGAAATTGAAATTACTATCCACAACCTCCCTAGAGGCAAAAGCCTCCAACCAGAGAGTTTCGCCACTGAATTTTACCAAGTATTCAAATAATAATTAATGCCTGTCCTTCTCAGACTCTTGCAAAAAATTGAAGATAAGGCAATGCTTCCTAACTCATTCTACGAGGCCAACATTACCCTAATACCAAAGTCTGATAAAGACAACACAAAAATGAAAACAATAGACCTATATCTCTGATGAACATAGATGTAAAAATTTTAAACAAAATATTAGCAAATAGAATACAGCAATGTATAAGAAAGATCAGACATCATGATCAAGTGGGATTTATTCCAGGAACACAGGTATGGTTCAACATATGAAAATCAATCATTGTGATATACCACATAAACAAAGTAAAAGATAAAGACCATATGGTCATATCAATTGATGCAGAAAAAGCATTCGATAAAATACAACATGTTTATGATCAAAATACTGAATAAAATGGGTATAGAAGGAAAGTATCTCAACATAATAAAGGCCATATATGACAAACCCTCAGCTAATGTCATACTGAATGGGACATAGCTGGAGCCTATTTTCCTAAAATCAAGAACAAGAGGAATGCCCTCTGTCACCACTGCTATTCAATATAATACTGGAAGCTCTAGCCAGAGCAATCAAGCAAGAGAAAGGAATTAAAATGTATCCAAACTGGGAAAGAAGAGGTCAAATTGTCACTATTTGCAGATGACATGATCCTTTATATAGAAAATTCCAAAGACTCCACCCAGAAACTATTAGAAATAATAAACAATTACAGTAAAATCACAGGATACAAAATCAATGTAGAACAATCAACAGCATTCCTATATACAAATAGCAAATCTTCAGAAAAGTAAATGAGTGCATCAATAACTTTTGCTATTGCCACAAAAATAATGAAATATCTTGGAATTAACAAAGAACATGACAGACTTATACACAAAAAACTTAAGACACTTTTGAAAGAAATTGAAAAGAACATAAAGAAATGAAAAGATATTCCATGTTCATGGATAGGAAGACTTAACATTGTTAAAATAGCCGTATTTCCCAAAGCAATTTACAGATTTAATGCAATTTCTATCAAAATCCCACAATCATACTTTTATAAAATAGATTTTTAAAATAATCAGATTTGTATGTGACCACAAAAGACCTCGAATTGCCATAGCAATACTTATAAAAAGAATAAAGCTGGTGTATCACACTCCCTGATTTCTATTTATACTGCAATACATCAATAATTAAAACAGCTTGGTATTGGCAGAAAAACAGACATATACCAATGGAAAAGAACTGAAAACCCAGAAGTAAATCCACAAATTAGGGGCAAATAATTTTTATAAGGGAGCAAAAAATATGCAATGGTGAAATGACAGAATGTTCAGTAGGTGGTGCTGACAAAACTGGAAAAACATGCAAAAGAATGAATCTAAGCTGTGAACTCCCACCACATACTAAAATTAATTCAAAATGAATTTAAAATCTCCATATAAAACCTAAAACAATAAACTGTATACAAGAAAACACTGGTACTAAACTTACAGTCCTAGGGCTCAAGGAATACTTCATGAACCTAACCTCAAAAGCAAGGAAAGTAAAAGCAAAAATAAATGAATGGGACTATATCAAACTAGAAAGCTTCTGTACAGCAAAAGAAACATCAACAAAGCAAAGAGCAGATAACCGAATGGGAAAAAATATTTACAAAAAACATATCTGATAGGGGTCTACTATCTAAAATATATAAAGAAATAGTATGACTTAGCAACAACAACAAAAAATGAACAACTCAATTAAAAATTGGACAGACATCTTCAACAGACACTTCTCCCAGGAAGAAATACAAATGGCTAACAGACATATGAAAAAAATTGTCAACTTCATTAGTTATCAGGGAAATGTAAATCAAAACCACAATGAGCTACCACCTCACACCTGTTAGAATGGCTATTATCAACAAGACAAGGAGTAACAAGTGCTGAGGAGAATGTGTAGAAAAAGGAACTCTTGCACACTGCTGGTGGGCATGTAAATTGGTACAACCCCCATGAAAGACAGTGTGTAGATTCCTCAGAAAATTAGAAATGGAGTTACCACATGACACCCCCCACACACAATTCTTCTTTTGGGTATCTACCCAAAAAATCTTGAAAACCTTAGTCTGCAAAGACTTATGTACCCCAATGTTCATCACAGTGCTGTTCACAGTGGCCAAGACATGGAAACAACCAAAGTTCCCTTTGATAGATGACTGGATAAAGAAGCTGTGGTACATATAAACAATGGAATATTACTCAGCTATAAGAAAAGATGAAATAGTGCCATTTACAATAAAATGAATGGACCTGGAGATCATCATGCTAAGCAAAATAAGCCAGACAGAAAAAACCAAGAACCATATGACTTCACTCATATGCAGAATATAAAACTGAAAGCAACAAAGAAAAAACAAACAAACAAACTCATGGACACACTCAATAGTTTAATGTTTATTTGGAGGCAAGGGGATGGGGGTGGGAGAAGAGGGGATGGGATGAATTAGGAGGCAGAAGGAGCCAAATATATGGTGATAGAAAGAGAACTCACACTGGGTGGTGAACATATAATACAACAAATAGATGATGCACGGTGGAATTGTACACCTGGAACATGTGTAACTGTTGCTAACAAATGTCACCTCAGTAAGTCTAACAATAAAAATATTTTTTATTAAAAAAAGGAAGGTGCAAACCAAAATCACAATGAGATATCAGGTCATACCTGTTAGAATGGCTATTATCAACAAGCAAGGAATAACAAGTGTTTAAGAAGTTGTGGAGGAAAAGGAAACCTTATACACTACTAGTGGGAATTCAAACTGGTAAAACTGCTATGGATGACAGTATGGAGGTTCCTGAAACTAAAAATAGAGTTACCATATGATTCAGCAATCTCTCTTTTGGATATCTACCCCCAAATTTTGAAAACTATAGTTCTCAAAGATATATGTTCCCCTGTGTTTATTGCAGTACTATTCACGGTGGCCAAGTCATGGAAAGAGCTGAAGTGTCCTTTGATAGATGACTGGATAAAGAAGTTGTGGTACATTTACACAATGGAGTATTACTCAGCCATTAGAAAAGATAAAATTCAACCATTTATAATAACATGATGGACCTTGAGATCATCATGTTAAGAAAAATAAGCCAGACAGAAAAACCAAGAACCACATGACTTCACTTATATGTGGAACTGAAATTAACAAAGAAAAAAACAAAAACTCATGGACACAATCAATAGTTTAATGGTTACCTGAGAGTAAGGGGGAAGGATGCGGGTGGGTGACTCAAATATATGGTGATGGAAAGAAAACTAGGTGGTGAACATATATTGCAACATATCGACAATGTATTGTAGAATTGTACATCTGTAACCTATGTAATTTTTACTAACCAAATAAATTTAACAATAAAAAGGGGAAAAAAGAAGAAAATAAAAGATTAAAAGGATGCTTTATTTAAGAATCTAGTGGATTTTCCAGTCAAGTTGACAGAGTAGGTAAATGCTGTGCCTGCATCTACTCAAGACCACACCAAAATTACAATTAAACTACATAACAACCATCACTGACAATCACCTGATGTCTAGCTAATCTGAAGCTCTACAATTAAGGACATACAGAAAAAGCCACCATGATTATGATAGGAGGGGCAGAAACATGGAAAGGGCTGGTCCCTCACCCATTAAAAATTTGGAGGAATATCTCAGCTGCAGAGTTTCCCCTGGAGGAGTGAGGGGTCTCAGCTTCACACCAGGCTCTCTAGCCCAGAATTTCAGTGCCAGATATATTGACCTGATGTACCATTTTAAATGAGACAGAAATCAGTGGTATTTTCCCATTTCAGATAGCCCATATGGTCAGCCTACTGACACCCTGAATTTAGCCCAGTGAGACTAGGCTGACCATATGTACCATTTGAAATGGGACAGTACTGTTGTTTTTCTGTCCCATTTAAAATGGTATGTCTGGTCAGCCTAGTGCTGGGAGAGAAGTTCCCATAACTTCTGGCTGTAAAAACCAGCAGAGATTGTGACTAAGTGAGCTGGAGGTCAACTGCAGTCCCAGGTGCTCCTCTTAAAGGGCTCACACAACAGATTTATTCCATAATGGACTCACTTGCTCTGAGCACAGAAGCTTGAAAAAGCCAGGGACATCTAGGAAGAACTAAATTGTCTGGCTTCAGGGTGAGGACTGGAGGGGCTCCTTTTTCTAGGACAGAAGAGCTAGAAGAAGCCATTGTTTCTTTGTTGAGCTCTCTCCCTTTCTGACTTGTATACCCAGGTAGCCACAACATCTGAGTATCCATCAACCTGGCTAACACCATTCAGTCAACTCACTCTAGTGTTTTCCTGAGACCTGCCCCACACAACTTTTGGTCACAACTAAAGCAATTCCATTGGCTTGTCCATACAAACAAGTTGCCTTGGCTCATGTGGCAGACTTTCCTAGTCTCTCTCTCAAAGGTTTACAAAACCCAAACAAACAGCATCTGACTTCAGCATGTCCTATACCTCTGACTGAGCAGTTTTAAGTCTGGCATAAGCAACAACTGACCTTGGTTTACAGCTTGGCCTCTTGAGGGACCACCAAGCTTAATGCAGATGGAGGACATCTGCAGATTGCTTTGTGGCTTATTCCAGGTGGCCCTGGGTCGAGCGAAGTGTGCAGCTGAATTTGGCCTGCACTGGGTCCTGTCCCAGGAGGCCCCATGGCTTGCACACCCAGTGGCTAGCTTTGGACCAAGCAAGAATATTACCTGGCTGCCTCTAAGGACAACACAAACAAAGAGCATGCTGGGCAGACACCAAAACCCCACTAAAGAGAACCTTGCTCTGTAGGGTCAGCTCCTGCATCACAACTCTTCTACTGTAGCCAAAGCCAGTCCTCAAAACCAGTCAGCCTGAGAGTCAATCCCTCTTATGGATGTGCGAACACCAACCAATGTTCAACTATAATAGGAGGGTACACACAACATACACAAGGGATACACACCTGGAGCACCTAGCTCAGGTGACCAGTGAGACTGCACCAGTAGACCCCATAGGATACCCACTATATAAGGCCATTCTGAGACTGGGAGACAAAGAAGATTTACCTAATACATAGAAACAAACACAAGGAAGCAGTCAAGTGGAGAGACAAAGAAACATGTCTTAAATAAACAAAACAAAACAAAGCTCCAGAAATAGAACTAAAGAAAATAGAGACAAACAATGTACCAGACACAGAGTTCAAAACACTGGTTGTAAAGACGCTTAATGACCTTAGGGAGAACTTCAACAAAGAGAGAGGAAACATAAAAATGGAGATAGAAAACATAAAAAAGAACCAGTCATAAATGAAGAATACAATAATTGAAATAATGATTATATTAGAGGAAATCAACAGTTGATTAGATGAAGCAGAGGACTGAATCAGCGATTTAGAAGATAAGGTGGCAGAAAACACCCAGTCAGAACAGAAAAAGGAAATAAAAAAAAAACGAGACATTTAAAGGAAACTTTATGACAACATCAAGCATACCAACATTCACAATACAGGGATACCAAAAGGAAAAGAGAGAAAGCAAGGATTGAGAACCTGCAGAAGTAATGACAAAAAAAAATTTTCTAACCTGGCAAAGGAAATGGATATATTTAAGCCCAGGAAGTACAGAGAGTCTCAAACAAGATGAATCCAAAGAGGCCAACACTGAGACATATTGTTAATTTCTATGTAGAAAAGAAAAGGACAACTCACTGATGCATTCACTTAATTTTATATAAACATACGCTTTGAGGCTGAAGCAAATCTGACTGGTTTTCAATGTGAAAATAAAATATGGAGAACTCAGTCAAGATGGCAACTGGAGAGGAGGTCCCTAAAGCCTATCCCAGAAAACACAATTGAACGGCCATCCAGGAGCCAAGAAAGAGGACCCTCAGTGACAAAACAACTGTTGAGAAATCCACAAATCGCAAGTAAACACCTGAAGGCTGGCGAGAAGGGGGCGAGTCGGGGAGAGGGAAGGGAGCAGAGACAGACCACAACAGGACACGATCCCTGCTGACTTTTCCGAGCTGCGCAGTTTGGGGGAAGGGAGAGAGACTGGGGAGCTGGGGACGGAGTTTGGAAGCCAGCCTCTGGAACATTTGGGTGGTAGAAGGGCTGAGCGAGGACTCTGAACTGCAAAGATGACACCCCAGCTCTAAGCCCCCTGGAGACATACACAGGGCTGCAGTTCCTGTTCGAGCCCACTGCAAAGGTGACCCTGCTGTCTCAGGCCAGGCCCACAGCTTTGGACTTCTTGAACGTGCACTTCCTCGTGCACCCCAGGGTTCTGAAAGCAGTGTGAGCCCGTAGACAGCCAGGTGCTGAATCAGGCCTAAGAAGAAAGACTAATTTGATAGCATTCACCCCAGCCAGCAGAAACAAGCCTTGAAACAGATTCCCCAGCAAAGGGCAGAAGGGAGAACTGCCTTTGGAACGCCTTTTGTTGGCCTCTCCACAGAATATATGCGCATAGCATCCAAATGCAGCAGGAGGTCAGAAACAGAAACAAACAGGCCCCTCTCCCTTAAAATTTGACCCCCAGTGCCATCTAGTGTCTGCCCGACAGCAAGACACCACAAAAGCAATAATCTGGGCACTGAACATAAAGCCCTCATGTCAAAGAGGAAGAACCCAGCGGACAGGGTGAATTCCTTAAAAACTAAAACTCCTCAGAAAGAACGTGAAATTTACCCAAAAGACAGCTTGTTACAACAGGAAGTGTCGGATTTAAGTGACTGAGAATTTAAAGCAGCCATTCTAAAGGCTATGAGAGAAATGAAAACCTACTGGCAGAACACCATAGCTGAGATAAATAATATAAAAAAGGACATAAACGACATTAAAAAGGAACTCTGTGAACAAAAAGAACAATTTAACAAAGAAATTCAAAACATAACAAAGATTGAGATGGAAATACGAGAAATAAATAATACCATAAAAGAAGTGAGAAATGAAATAACTGCCATAGGAAACAGGACCAACCAGATGGAGGAAAGAATTAGTGATATTGAAGATCAGAACATGGAAACAGCTCAGAAAGAGGAAGAGAGGGAGTATAGAACCAAAAGGATTGAAAGAACTCTGCAAGAAATATCCGACAACATGAGACAAAACATCAGGATAATTGGAATAGAAGAGGGGGCAGAGCAATCTACAGAGAGCATACTCAAAGAAATCATAGATGAGAACTTACCAAACCTATGGAAAGATCTGGAACCCCAAGTTCAAGAAGAAAACAGGTCCCCCAGATACCTGGACCCCAACAGATCTTCTCCAAGACACATGGTACTAAAGATGTCCAAAACTAAAGACAAAGAGACAATTCTCAAGGCAGCCAGGGAAAAAAGAACTATAACCTTTAGAGGAAAACCCATCAGGCTGGCATCAGATT
>PVJL010016239.1:0-21668 GCA_004026885.1 Lyroderma lyra
GTTGGCAGAGGACGGTGGGGAGCCACAGACAGCAGTGGGGGCGGCCCCGGAAGCCAGCCCCGGGCCCGGACTAGGCAAGCGCGCCCAGCGGAGTCCAGCACAGCCCAGCCGACGCAGGAGCCGCGCGGTGGCCCCAGTCCCCGGGCCCCATGTCTGCAGGGCGCTGGCATGGCCCAGGCGGTGGCTGTTCCGGAGCGGGCTGTGCAGCCACCAAGGAGGACTCAGGCCAAGGGCCAAGCCCGTCCGTAGGGAGCAGCAAACACACGCCCCGCTCCTGGCGGGGGGCACATGCAGTCCTCACACGTGACTCGGCCTCCTTCCTTGCCCCGTGACCAGTTCTAGAAACTGCTCGGTGCCAGCAGGCAGTGAGTCAGGTAGTTTGACCCACTCTGCAGGGAGGGACGGGGACACTCTGGGGTGGCCTGCCTCTCCCAACAGTGCTGTAATCCCACACCGTGGCCCTTCTCCCAGCCTCGGTGCTAGGATTCACATTTCGGACACGGTCCAATGCATTTGGGGGCTCCTTGGCGACACTGCCGATCTCACGGGCTGTCATTTAGAAAGGATGCCACTTCTATCTCAGTGCATGGCAGTCGAAGCCACCTCATGTCTGTCCTGCTTTTCTGCGTTTGTGCTTGGAGTCCCTCCTTAGAAGGGTGACGAGGTGGGGAGACTCCTCCCGAGAGGCGGCCTTCCATCAGGGGATCCTCCACGGCCAGATAGCAAACCCGGAAACCCATGTGCCCGTCCTCAGGTCAACTCAAAGTTCAAGTCCACGTGTGTCAAACCCAGAGGTGACAGTTTCAGGGTCCCCATGGTTGATGGGTGGCCAGGCCAACCCGAGGGATGACACGGCATCCATCCTGGTGCTGGCGGGTGGGGCTTCGAAAGCGGTGAGACTCCTGCCTTTAACAACGTGTCATCGTTCTGGAGTGACATTGCAACCACATACAAAGTACTCAACCACGGGGGACACCACTGCACAAACTGCAGAAGTGTCTGACCACGACGCCGCACACCCAGAACTGACCCAAAACACCACGTTTTGCCGTGTGTGATGCGCTCCCCTGGGTAATGCACACCCACGCTTTTGGCCCAAACTTTAAGAGAAAAAAAATCTTGCATTTTAATTTTTTTAATTCAAATCTTTATTTGTTTATATTCAGGTACTTGTTTTTTTATATTATAAAGGCATTTTAGCATTTATTTTTTTAAACATATTATGGTACGAGAAATTTTATGTATACAATTTTTTATATAAAAAATCCCAATGATCATATTCCAGGTTATTATTTTGCATACAGATAATGCTATTGATTTCTAGAGTTACACTTTTAACTCATAGACATAAATAAAAGAATTAAAAACATTTATATAGATACAGAATTAGTACTACCCATGTATAATATGCATCCTTATGTTTACCTCACAAATTTGAGCAAAAAAGTGCACATTATACACAGCAAAATATGGCCATATTGAATGTCAACTATAATTGAAAAGTAACTCCCCCAAACCAGAAACCAACCAAATAAACAAAGACCAACCAACAAACAAAGAAACTCACAACTCAATGGGGAAGGAACAGGAGGTATTTCATGGAGTTCGAGTGAGAATGACCCTTGATGTGCTAACAGTGAAGAGGACCTGTTGAGGCCAACCCAAGTGCGGTGCTCCTAGGGACCCTGCCCTGCTCTCAGCACCCCCACTTCTGTGAGGGCAAACCCTTCCCTTCCGGTGTTCCCGCAGCACCTGCCTATCATCTGTCCTTCTGTTCACCTACCAGCTCCAACTAGACCCTGAGCTCCTCAAAAACAGGTACCTCCCAGAACTATGCACACAAGAACCAATGGGGACAGATCCAGAGACTGACAAGCCAATGGGGACAGACCCAGGTACACACCAGAACCAATGAGGTAAGACCTGGATATACACGCGAGTCAGTGGGGACAGACCCAAGACTGACAGGCCGATGTGGCAGATCCAGATACACACAAGAACCAATGGGGACAGACTCAGAGACCCAAGAGCCAATGGGGATAGACCCGAGACTGACAGGCCAATGGGGACAGACCCAGGTACACACAAGAACCAATGGGGACAGACCCAGAGACACAAGAGCCAATGGGGATAGACCCGAGACTGACCAGCCAATGGGGACAGACTCTGAGACACGTAAGAACCAGTGGGGACAGACCCAGAGACACACAAGAGCCAATGACAAGGGGCAAGGAGAAGGTCTTAACTTGGCTTGTCTGCAGAGTAGGCTTGGCTGGGTTTTTGTTACAAACCCTCCAGGTGAGAATCCGGTCGTCTTCAAAGCCGTGCAGACGCTCCTCGGTCCCCGCGCGTGCGTGTGTGCGTGCGTGTGTGCGCGCGTGCGTGCGGGGGATGCACCTCGGAGCCGGGAGGTGCCCGTCCGGAAGGTCCCCGCTGCGGGTGAAGGCCACGGAGCAGGACAGTCAGGGCCAGCGCCCGAGGCCCCGCGCTCCGCCCGGGGTGCAGACACCTCACAGCGACCGTCCCTCGCATTTCGTAATGAGAAACCAAACGAAAACGCGCGCGGAGAGGCTTGTGTTTCGGGCGTCCCTTGATTGAATACTTCATTACACACGGTCACTGCGGTCCGCGGACCAGCGTGGGCTCCGCGCCAAGTCAGCGCTCAAGTATTTGTGGGCGGATCGCTTTTAGTTTTAGCCGCGAAGCTGGCCAGCAGGAGGCCACACGGCGGAGATGAGGGTCTAACAGGCACACGTCATCGCGCGGTGCGGAGGGGGACAGGTGATCGCGGGCATCCGTGCGTGCCCTGCAGACGCGGGCTTCCCCTGCAAGCAGCTCCCAGCCTTCAGCCAGCTCCGCCCGCGCCGCCCGGGCCTGGGCAAGCGCCTCGCCCTCTTCTCCGGGCCTCTGACATCTCCAGTTTCGGCACCCCGTTATCCAGAATTCTGCCCTCTGTGGGCGCGGGGCTCCCTTCCATCAGCGAGCGCCCCGTCCAGGAGCGGGCCGCGCCGGGCTGCTGGGCCGCGTGTGGCAGGGCTGTCCCTCGGCCCTCCCCGGCTCCGTGGTTTGGGGTCTGTTTCACAGCTTTAGGTCTCCTTCGCCGGAGGCCCTTGGGCTGCACTGGCCCTCATGGCACACAGCTCCAGGGAGACCCAGTTACGGGGTCCAAGGTCATGGGTGGCCCCGAGGCCTGTGCAGTGCGGCAGCCCTGTACTTAGAGTGAGTTAAAGGGACACAATGCTTCTGATGGTGACCAGAGGCCTGGGGGGCAGGGGGACAACGACAGAGCGGGGAGGGATCCACGACAGAGCTTGGTCCCTGTCGGTTTTGCTGGGCTGGTTTGGGGCCTAGTTTCTTCCCACAGGAGCAGCAGTGAGGCGCCTCCACCCCTCACCGGGCACACCAGGTGGTGCTGAGGGCCCCAGGGACGCTCTTTTGTGTCCCAGCAATGGGGACGTGGAGGATGGAGGGGGCACGGAGGCCCCACGGTTCCCCCACAGCCACATCCAGGTGACCCGAGCCCCTTTTCCCTGGAGATCGTAACACTGTAACGTGCACTGCAGCGCCCCCTCCCCCGCTTACCCCCAGTGTCTCCACCTCCTGTCTGCCTCCTGTCCCCGCTCTGTCACGGGTCCCGGAGTCGCCACACGGTGGCTGGGCCCGGTGAGCTCCCAGCACTGGGGGCGATCTTGACAGGAGAGCCGAGTTCTGGGAGAGAAAATGATGTAGCCTGGGGCCCCGGTGCCACTGTCACTGGTCTCCATCGTGCTCTGGGCCATCGGTGCCATCTGTCCATTTATAAACTTGACCCTGGTCACTTCTCTCCGAGCTGTTCTGAAAGCCCCCCCCGCCCTCCGCCAGTGCTTGCCCCACGTCCTTCCGGCCCTCACGAGGTGGGGTGCATTCGGACTAACAGGGCACATGAAGTGGGGGCAGAGGAGGCTCCGTTTTGTAGGTTAACAACCAGCTGAACTGCGGCCGTTTCCTAGGATTCGACCCCTTGTCACCTGCAGCCACACAGCAGGGATGCTCTGTGACCGGGCCTGGCAGGCCACTGTGCGCATGTGCGCTTGGGACCTTAACGCCTCATCAGGTGTGTGGTTCGCGAATATTCCCTCCCACTCGGTAGGTCACCGTGTCGTTGCGTCTGTCCTTGGCTGTGCGGGAGCTTTGTCCCAGTTTCCGGGTTCCCTGGGCCACCTGCTCGGTTACCGTGGGGACACTTGCCTCCTAAAAGCGGGTGGTGGTCTTCCTTTCCCCCAGTCTTCGCAGCGTAGTAGTTAAAACAGAAGCTTCCACAACTTACTTTTGTTAATTGTCCACCAGATTTGCGATTTCAAATGCATCAGTCCCAAATTGTGTATTTATTTCTGGTTCTCAGTCATGACTTATCAGTAATGATTCTTCTTATTCATTTCCAAAATTTACTGATATCTGTTTTCCTTGACTAATCAAGAAAAAAAATTGGTATTTTTATTTATCCGTTCTGTAAAAAGAATCAGTTTTGGATTACTTTGGTTCTCCCAATGGCTTATTTATTATTTCCATAATTTTGATCTTTATTATTTTCTTTTGTTTTTTTCCCTGATTTTATATTGAATTATATATCATTTAATTCTTATACTGAATTTTTAGCTCATTCTCCTGTTTTCTAAAATGTGTATATTTGGTATTACATAATAAATTCCCAGTAATGCCCCCTTGATCTGGTTCCCACCGATTTTTGTCACTTGGTTCTCAGCATTCGTAATCTCCACCACAATTTCTTCCAGACCCGTGAATTAGTTCAAAGTGTTATTTAGTTTCCAAAGGCATTTTAGCTGACTTTAAATTAATTGTAGACCTTGTGTTTTCCACTCTTTGGAATTCTTCGACACTTCCTTTGTGGTCCTTTAAGTATGTAGTAAAATTTAAAAAGTATTTTATGTGTTTGAAAAGAATGTCTCGTCTACACATATTTGTGGGAGCCTAGAGACCCCATCTCCATCTCCTTCCCCGTCTCCCCCTCCATCTCTACCTCCATCTCTATTTCTTATCCATTTATATCCCATAGATCCGGGCTGTCCAACCTTGTGGCTTCCCTGGGCCACATTGGAAGAAGAATTGTCTTGGGCCACACCTAAAATACTAACACAATAGCTGATGAGCTGAAATAAAAGGTTGCAAAAAAAGAAAAATCTCACGATGTTTTAAGAAAGTTTCCGGAGTCGCGCTGGGCCACTGCACTCACAGCCGTCCTGGGCCGCGTGCGGCCGGCGGGCCGTGGGTCGGACCGGCCTGCCTTAGACAAATCGGGATGCTTCCGTCCTTTCTATCCTTACTGACATTCGGAAAGGATTAGAAGGGCTGTGCTGGAACTTTCTACTTGGCTTCCAGATTTTTTCAACTTACACTTCCGTCAATTTTTGCTTTGTATCTTGGAGGCTATCTTACTGGATGTGTGGGGAGACTATGAATCTTCCTAGAAAGTTCTTGCTGTTATCATTAAAATGACCTTTCGATTCCCAGCAACACTCTCAGCTTTAACATCTATTCCGTCTGGTCCCCCTTCAGGCTTTCCTCTGTTTGGCCATCTCCTGCATCGTCCCCATCTCTTCCCTCTCAGCCTCTGCTTCCTGGAATTTAGGGTGCTGCTCGGTGCAGCGTGTGCAGCTGGTACTGTGGAACTAACAGGGCAACAAGCACGCTTGGTATGATAATTAAATCAGAGCTTAATTTTTGCCCACTGTCTCCTTAAAGTGTGTTCATCGCCGGTCACCTCAGCAGTCAGGCCTTCGGCAGGTCCCGGGCTCACCTCTGACCCCCAGGATGTCCCCAATCTCTGGGGGACGGGGCATAGACATCACCATTTGTTCCCTTTCAAGGAGACTCCGAGTGGTGGGCACATTTGGAAGCCACGGAGACTCTTAATCGTGTACGTCTGAGTGTACGGCCAGCAGTTCCCGTGGGCACAGAGCTCCAGGTGGTGGTTCGGGTCCTCGCGTCCGGAGCTGTCGCGTCCGGGCCCCGGCAGACCCTCGTGTCGGTGAGCGGCTGCCGGGCTGTCCTTGCTTTCTGGCATTTTCGGGGCTTCATGTTCTTGTATGTCTGTGTCTGGATTCCTTTGTCGAACATGTGAGGGTTCTCCTCGCAGGGAATTTCTTCCATTTGAGAACGCGCACATTTCTTCAATCACGGATAATGCTGTGATCGTCTGCTGAAGTGTCCCCACCCTCGTATTTTCTCCTGAAACGCCGGTTAGATACACCGCGGACTCGGTCACCCGTCCGTGCCCCTGACCTGGTTTCTCAGCCCTCTGCGTGGCACGCTGGGTGCCACCCTTACACGGTGTCCCGGCCTGTCAGTTCTCACGTCAGCGGTATTGAGGATACAGCTCAAGCGTCTGTTGATGTTTTTGTTTGTTTTTTTCAGTGACCATGTTTTCCAGCTCCAAGCTGTCCCAATGCCTTCTCCTTCAACATGAAATGTCTGTTCTCACTTCACGTTAGTTAAATCATAAATTCTAACAATTCAACGTTAAAGTTCCTTTCAAACGATCCCCCCCTCCCCCTTTCATTTGGTATGAATTCTCCCAGGATTTGGGTCTGTTAAGTGTGTCTATGACAATCGATTTCTTTGAGTGTTTTCTACTTTTTACTTAGAAGTTCACCTTGCCTGGGAGCTCCCCCCCATGCAAATCTGTATGTAATTGTGTAATTAAAGAGAAAAAAACGAGTGAACGATAAAGGTTACTATCTAACATCCTCGGTAAGAGACGGGCTCATGCAAGTAATAAAGGAAAGGCGTTTCCAAGACGTTCAAAGTGGGGCCACGAGCAGATCGTCTGTGCAGATGTTTAGTGGAACCCAGGCCTCCAGGCTCTGTGGTAGTGAGGAAACGCTGTCCCCCATTAAATCACGAACAGGTGAAGAGATGGAGATAGCGGATGTCAGCGAAGGTTGTAGGAGACGGAAGCTCTCGCTCCCGGAGCGTGTAACTGCCCAGGGAAAGGGCCTGACAGCGCAATGACAGGGACGTGACTTACTGAGCACGTAACTCTGCACTGAGCTAGGTGCTGAGCTAAGTACGTCACAGACACGAGACATGTATGTCAAGAACAGACATCGCCTTACCCCGGGGACTCACAGTGCCCAACCGTAGGAAGACGCTTCATTAGACGACGACACGTTTTGCTTCAGGGGGTTTTCTTGGCAGGAGGAAAACTCCTGAACACAGAACTTCAAAGCCACAGCGGGGGGCCCGGCACAGCCCACAGGACCGCAGGACAGCACCAGCACGAAGGCACACGCGCACGCCAAGAGCAGGTGTTTGGCGGGGTGGTTGTGTTTATGCCTCTTTGGACTTCCCTGTGTTTTCCAAATTTTCTACGAGGGGCATCGCCCTGTAGTCAGTCTGAGCCGTGAAGCGGGCTTTGCGCGCTGGCCGGCGCCCGGCTCTGCGGGGAGGTGGCTGAGTGCCCTCCCAGCCCCCCGTCTTCCGCCAGGAGCCGCCTGGCTCCGCGTCACTGTGTGGACTCTCCTTCGTTCCCTGGGCAACACCCAGTGACAAACGGACAAATAGCGTTTCCGTCTCCTCAGGCGGCTGGCTGGCTGCTTTGGGCCGCTCTGCCTGTTGGGTCTACATTGAAATGGAGTTGGTGACACTGAATGTTAACTTTCCTGTCGAAGGGCCTCCGAGGGCCTCCTGGTTCTGGGTGACAGTGGCCACCAGCCCCACTCCTCTCTGAAGTGCACTGGTTATGTTCAGCTCCATGCTGCCCCGTGCCGTTTGGGTCCCCGGGAGACGTTCAGCAATGTCTGGGGACCTTGTGGATCGTCACAACAGGGTCGGGCGGGAGAGAGCCTCCTGGAATCCCGGGTGCGGAGCCAGGAGGCTCCCCTGCAGCTTGCGGTGCACAGCACAGGCGCACGCACGGACTGTCAGGCGGGCCGACACCCACAGGCCCTGGATTTAAAAGGCATTTGAAGGTTCTGGTTTAGGAAACTGTGGGCTTTTAGAATTGTTTTCTTGTTTTGTACAGCAAAGGTGCTGTCAGGACCTTTTATGCCAACATATCACACTTAAAGTTGATGTTTTGCAAATAATTTTTGAGCTTTAAAATGTCCCTTATTAATAAGAAAAAAATACATGGAATAACTCATTGGACTGCTACTGACTTTGATGAGTGCAGAGATGATAGGTTTTAAGGACAGAAGGAATGAAACGGCATGGCTGGGACATTCTTGTGGCTGTCCTATCAGACCTTCCTGGAGATGACAGTCACCACACTGCTGAGTGAAGGCTCCAGGAGCCTGACTGTGACCCTGAGTCCCTTCGGTGTGGGGCGCCTGACCCCCTACTCTCCCTGCACGGCCGGCCACCCGAAGGACCATCAGGAGGGTCCAGACTTGCTCACGCTGAAGGCTCTCTCGCAGGGGGCCAAGTGAAGACACATGTTCTGTCTTTGTTCAAAACAGTAACACATGAGAATCTGCCTAATTGACGTCATTTTGCATTTCCGTTAGCAACACCCTCTGCATGAAACCATAAGTGGGTTGCAGGCTTCTTAGGGTGCCTCCTGGGCCCCGTTCCAGAGGTCATGGAGACAGCTGGTCTCGGGACGAGCCCTGGGAGTCCAGCCCTTAAGTAGCCACTGATCAGTCCTGAGACGTGGAGCCACTTTGTCTCTCTCTGCCTCAATTTGTCCAAGAGATTATATCAGAGCGTCTCCTGGTCTCCTCGTGCCTCTACAATGCAGGGATTTGGAGCGCTGTCTCAGAAAGACACGACAAGCGTCATCAATTAGTGGGGCAGGACACTTTATAAATTATGCTTTCACCACGGCTGCCTCTTCCACTTTAAATGGATTCCATTTTCTTTCCACTGTGTGTTTTTTATTTTTCTTTAACAAAAGCAGTCTGACTCACTGGTGAATATGAGTTTATTTGGGATGATTTTAGAAGGAAAACAAGTTCAAAGCATTGTTTGATAGGAAATGAAACCAGAAGTTAGCTGCACATGGACAGTTGCACACGCTTGAAACTAAAATGATTCGCTGAAAGAGATGACAAATTTCTACCCTAAAACAAGACCAAACAGATAGAAGCTGCGGAGCGGAAGGTTGGGGATCTTCACATTTGGGCGCTGCGTTTCCCATTAATTACTAACGGGCTCTGACCCCTTTCCATCCGGCGGAGCGATATTGCCCATAAACCAGAACGTGGCAGCTGAACACATCTGCCTTTTGTGGGTCCTGGATCTCTCCATGGACCCCTGGGAGTGGTTTCCGTAGGGTTCACGCCGGTGGAGGCAACGCGGTGGTGCTGGGAATCTGGGGCCCGCCAAGCGGGCGGAGCAGGGAACCGGCTGCGCTCGGACTGGACCCCAACTGCCTCCTGGATGGGAATCGAGTTCAAGTCCCCCAGCACAGGGAGGTCCAGGGGGTGACCTTTGTGCCTTCCACGGTCCTGGCCCCCTCACGACGGCTGCAATGATGTGGCACCAAGTCTGTCGACCGGACTTTTCGGGGGAGAGTTGGGTGGAAGAGACGCTAAGAGAGCCCGCAAATCCCCCCTCCGGCACCCCCCACCCCGCACATTCTAATATGTGAATTCGGGGGGCAGTTAGGTGTCACTCTGACTGGGTTGTTGGAGGGCACAGGTGATTAAGGACTGGTGACCGTGTGGCCTGGACCTGAGCACATGGCCCTCCAGGTCTGGCCTGGAGGTCAGAGACGGAAGACTGAGAGGACTCCATGTGACAGCGGTGTCCCGGTGCTGGAGGGGCCGCCTCTTTGAGGGGCAAGGAAGTGGGGGCCTCCGTCCTGCAGCCGTGGGGCACAGAGTCCTGCCTGGAAGTGGCCTGCCCTCCAGCCAGGGCTCTGCGTGGGAACACGGCCTGGCTGCCACGTGGGGTCAGCCCGTGATGGGAGTGCAGTCACACCGTGAGGGGACGTCCCATCCACGGGAGGGTGAGTTAAATGGGGGTGTTCTAAGCCCATGCGTTGGTGGGGATCGTTACGCAGGAATAAAAGCCGCCGTAGCAGCCGGCACACAGGCGGGTGAACACGGTGGTGTCCTCGGCGACGGCAGGGAGGTGCATATCCACAGACGAAGGCCACCCCTTGGGGCGTCGCACGGCCCCTTCCAGCGTGCACTCCTCCCGCCCCGGCACAGTTTGAATCTGTCACTCGGAGAGTGGGGGACAGCCCCGAACTGGGGATCGGGGCGCACGGACGGGCGCCGTCGCCTTTTGCTTTGCAACTGCTTGACGGCATGTGACGACGCTCTCAGGGACGGCAGTGCAGTCGTTGGCATGGACGCGATGGCGTGCGGTGCCGCCTGCAGGCCAGGGGCCCCCACGTCCTGGCTGTGTCGGCGCCCCAGCCCTCGGCCGAGGCCCCCCGGAGTCTTTGAAACGGCCTTCCGGGCGCCTGCGCACAGCACACAGCACGAAGGAAGCAGGTGTTGGAGGGTCGGGCCTGCCTGTCCCCTCGCCGGCCCTCCGGAAGCGCTCACGGGACAGCGGGTGCTCCCCGTCTGCTCTGCCTCGGGCCCTCACTGGCCGAGCAGCAGCGACGTGGGCCGCCTGCTGGGTCCATGGCTGCCGGACACAGAGATGGGTGTTTTGTTGTTTTTATTTTTTTCAATGTTTTTATTGGGATAAAATACACGTAACAGAACTTACCGACTGGCCTGTTCGTGAGTGCACGGTGAGTGACACTGAGTATGTTCATGTCGTGGTGCGGCCATTGCCACCGCCATCTCCAGAACTTTCTTGTCTTCTCCAATGAAACTCCGCCCCCACTAAGCGCTCACTCCCCTGCCCCCTCCCCCAGCCCCTGGCCCCCGCCCTCTGGCCCCCCAGCTTCTGTCTCTATGCCTTGGAGTCCTCAGGGGACCTCATATAAACGGAACCGTACCGGCGTTTGTCTCCCTGCAACGGGCTTAGTTCCCAGAATTCCCGGGCGTAACGTCTTCCAGGTTCATCCGTGTCGGAGCATGAGACGGAATTCCCCGCCTTTTAAAGGCCGAACCCGATCCGTTGCGTGGATGGACCACACTTGGCTTATCCATTTGGTAGTTCCCATGCTCTAGCTACCGTGTACAATGCTTCTATGAACATAGGTGTGAAGGTTATTAAACTGCACAGCTCTTACGTGCACAGCTCAGAGAGTGTCGTTCTTTGGGTTCCAGGGGTGCTTCTCTTCATCACGAGGCCTTCCCAGGGGCCAGAGTTAGGAGACAGCAAATGTTTAGATGACCAACTGCTTCTTGAATTAAGTAATTTTGCTTCCAACCCAAATGTAGGACATCCCACTTTCCTAGACTTACTTGATCCACATCTGTCTCTTTTCTCCAACGTCAAAACTCCGGGTTCTCCATGACAGCGAAATAATGACTAATTTGCCTTACGTCACAGAATACCTGCAAGTACCTCAGGATAACAATGCCGGTATCGATTAGCCACAATGGGATTCCCAAAAGGGGTGTGTGTGCGCGTGCGTGTGTGCGTGTGTGTGTGGGTGCATGCACGCGCGTGTGCATGCGTGTGTGGGTGCGTGCGTGTGCATGCATGTGGGGGGGTGTGCGCGTATGTGTGTGCGCGTGTGTGTGCGCGCGTGTGCATGTTTGTGCGCGTGTTTGTGTGTGTACATATGTGTGTGCATGTGCGTGCGTGCGTGTGCATGTGCACGTGCGTGTGTGTGTGCACGCGCGCGTGTGCGTGAGGTCCCTCCTGGTAGCGATGGGTAGTCACATAAATCACTGTGGCCAGAAGTCACAGTCAGAAGTTGCTTTATCGCCAACCTGGGACACAGCCGGGTTCCTCGGGTTCATTTTGGTTTAGATCCTTCCGCGTTGCTGTCTTTGATTTCTTGTGCTGTCACTGCTTTCGTGGCCCCCAAGGCAGACCTGTGAGATGATGCTCCATTCAGGGAAGTCCGGCTTCTGTCCCTGTGCCCCCCAGGTAACTTTTGTGGGAATTTACGTTTCACCTTTCCAGTTATAAATAGGTCTTTGCCATATTCTCCTGTAGTATCGATACGGAGTAACGTGCCGCACACTTCTCGGTCACATATCCATTTGGGTTTCTTTATTCCGCAGTGTGTCCTAAGTGTCCCGCCACAGCATGGGATGGGACAGTCCCCCCTTTTCAGGGCTGTATCCCACTCCGCGGCGAGCTGTGCGGACTGCGGTTCAGTCAGCGACTTCCGGTCGGCCTCGGGCTTGTTCCCGCCTTCCGCTGTCTCAGCAGGTGTCATGGCGACTAGTCGTCCACGCAGACATTTGTGCGTCTTTTGGGTACGTTTCTAGAGGTGGAACTGCGGGGTCACAGGGTAAATAAATACGCAGTTTTGCTGGGCAGTTTGCAATTCCCAGCGGGGGGATAGGTGCCTCCTGCACACTCATTGGCGCTGAGGGCAGGCCTTTCCCTAGAGCTCTGCCAAAAACACATCATCACACTTTGGGAGACCCAGTGGATTTTCAAATTCAGCAGGCCGGTCATTGCACTTTGAAAAAAAGTCCAGAACATTCGATCTATAACATTTTCATGTCACAATAACTTGCAATTTGGGTAAGCCGTCGATCCTAGAAATTAAGAAGCTAATGAAAGGGAAAGGCGCTTAGAGCACACCCATTTGTGGAAGCACCCCCAGCGACGACACGCACCCCCTGCTCTCAGGGGTGGCAGCTTCATTCCTCACGGCGTGCCACCCCCTTTGTGACTGTCCTCATTGGGTGCACTAAATCCCCTCGCCTTCCCGCTGACACGGCACGGCTTCCCCTGTGGCTGCTCATGATCAGCCCCGGGAGCCTCGTCCCGACCTGGGCAGGGCCCACGGTCACCTCTGACTTGGGAGCCTCGTCCCTTTGGACCTTTCCACTCATCTCTGCACTCCAGGCTTCTCCTGCCCGACTGTGTGCACTTCGTGCACAGCCAGTCCCTCTGCCACCGCCTCCTCCGTGGACCGTGTCACCCTGGACAGGAGGAGTGGCACCCGAGACACCCCCATTGGGGGATCTGAGAGCCAAGGGCTAAGTCCGAGCGGGATGCTCGCTTGCCTGCTCCGTGCTCCCACCATGCACGCTTCGTCCTCACCTGAGCCCCTGTCTGTCACTTCCGCGTTCAGCATCTCCACGGAAACGCCGTTCACCCGGACTTTTCCTTCCCACTTATTGCCAATGTTTTAGATCGTACGATGAGTTCAGTTGGATCCGTGTGTTCGTAGAACGTTTGGAAAATAAATGAACGTCCAGAGAACGACAGGAAACGTCTGTGAAAGCAGCGCCCGGGGGCGGCCACGACGGCGTGTTCACGTCTCGTATTTCCTGTGCTTTTAAAGATAATTGAGATTGTGGTGTAGACGCACTTTCCTTATTCTGGGGTGTTTCCTTTTCCCATTTATTGCTTTTTCAGAGAACACGTGCTTCTATTTATTAATGGCACTGCTCGCTTTTGTAATGTCTTAATTTATCATTTATTCTTTATTTCCTTCCTCTCATACTTTTCAATTAGAAGCAGTTTTCCCCTTCCTAGCTGTTGTAGTTGAATGCACAGGAGATTTGTGTTTATGGTTTTTATTCAAAGTGAAATTTCAGATATTGATTTTTCTTGTCCCCAGAGCAATAGATTTTTATCACTGTCAGAAAATACAGTGGGACACGTCCACAATAGCCCTACTCGGTAAGAAGCAACCTTCGGTGACTCTCAGATTGTCGTTATGTTTGCGTACACTTCTCCTACCCGCAAAGTTCACGACCTGTGAGTGTACCCGACCGCATGCACGAACACTGCTGTGATGCATCGCCTACGCACTCATGGCTGCACAGCACCTCCCTGTTCAGGTGCATTCCAGCTGATTCCATCGCATTCTTGTTGCATCGCAGGCATGTTTCTGGCTGGCTAACTTGTTTCTGTCAGAAGGTTTTCTCCTTAGAGACACTGGTCTGTAGTACTATCTTTGAAGACTGTTTTTGGACGTGGTCCACGTTTGCGGAAGGGTGCTATTAGATTTCCGGAGGCGAAGAACAAGGGGAGAGGGCCTTCCGGTTCTCAGAGCTCCGCGGGCACGCACGCACGGTCCCATCTCAGTTCAGATTCATTCCCACGCCCGCCCGGACTTCGGGGCAGGATCACCCGGCCGCCTCATGTTTGCACCCACGTGGGACACAGGCGCCCCTTAGTAGACCCTTCTTTTTGGCAGGAAAGCCTTCTCTTCAGTTACGAGTGAGACTCAACTTCCCTTTGTCTCCTTCCCAGGTGTAGATCACAAGGCTCCAGAGGGTGAGGGCTAGCGGTGCCCCCCCACGCTCGGACCACCTGTGCGCCGGCCTCTTCTCTGAGGTGGGGCTCCCCGAACAGTGCACCCCGAGGTAAGGATCCGGGACAAGTCATTGATTTTGGTTGGTGAATGCAGAGAAAACGTGGGCTGACAGAGGGAGTGCCAGGTGCTGCTGTGTGCTGGGCCCCACCCGCTGGGACTGGGGAGCAGGCCGCGGTGCTGGCCCTGCCCAGGGCTGCGTGCTGGGCCACCGACCACCGACTGTCCTCGTTCCTGGGGCCCTGCCCTGCCCGGTGACCGGCCTGCTCCCCGCCGAGGAAGGCTGGAGACCGAGCTGCTGGTGCCTGCCGTCGGAGACCAGAGGGACTGTGCTGAGGCCACCGCTGCGACTGGCTGGTGGCCGGGTCCTCCTGAGCACACTGCGCGGTGGGAGAATTCAGGGGGGCTCTGCCATGGTGGGGGTGGGCCCTTAGAAACGCCTTCCCTGCACTGAGACCAACGGTCCTCCCTAAAACGTCCCCATGCTGTTGCGTTCTGCCTCCCGGGAAAAACAACAAGGAGCAAAAAATCGTTTCCGGAGGCGTCTGCGCCGTTACCCAGAAGTGCTGAGGCTGCCCCCCCGGCACACGCGAGGCCGGGGCACCACGCCTCCTGCCTCTGACGGTCACATCGTCTGTGTCGGTCCCGCCGGTCACCCCTGACAGCGCCCACAGGCTGCCGACGGGCCCGTTCTGTCGTCTCTCAGGGCCCGTGCCGCCCGCTCGGGGAGACGGTAACCCCGTCCTGGAGGCTGGCTTCTCAAGGCCGAGGTCTGACTAGTCTGTTTCCTTCCTGTTCCAGAAGCTCATACCAGGTGAGAGGACGGGGGGCGGCGCTCACAGGCACCCCGAGACGGCACCCACAGCCGCGTCACTGGCTTTGCTTCACGTCACGTACTTGGGTGGGGTGCTCGCGTCTCCTATTTGAACGACAGGAAGAGCGACCGATGAGATCGGAAACGGAGCTTGACCGTCGTCGCTTTGCACACGAAACAGACTCACCACCGAGTCCCGGCTGCGAGCCCGCCGCAGTGGCCTTCCGCCTCGAGAGGTGCTCGGGGACCCCGTTTCTACCACTGCTGTTGGCTCCGGTCCCCGGCTCAGTGGGGAGACCTGAGTCTGTGGGTTTGGGAATTAATTCCTGACCTAGAAGTCAGGGCCCGCATGTGCCCACCTGCCCAGGCACCTCCACCCCGGCTGGGAGCGTGACCCCGAGTCCCTGGTCCCCCCACTTCCTCACCCGACGCAGGTGCCCGAGGCCGTGGGTGCCGCTGGCTGCCGGCTCCGAGCCTCGTTTCTGGGGCCCTCGAGGGAGCAGGCAGGCCGAGGAGGCTGTCGATCCCGGGGAGATTCGGGCCCTGGCTCCACGTGGGGCCCCCCTTGCCTCCATTACCTGTCACTTAAGGTGGCCTGAGGCCTGGCTCGTCCTCAGCCACGAGGCGAGGTGGCGGCGGGTTGTCTGTGACGCGCTGAACAACGTTAGAAGCTGCACCTTTGCCTCGTGACTGGCTTGCGACTGCGGCTGTGGCCTTGTGGGGACAGAGGTTCCGATGAAACGTTTGCGGCTTTGGGATGCTCGGCTGTAGGCTGCGTGGTGACAGGCGGTGTGCGGCGGGAGCGAAGGCCGGCGTGTGGGCGGGGCGGCCGGCGTGTGGGCGGGATGAACGGCGTGTGGGCGGGGCGGCCGGCGCGTGGGCGGGGCGGACGGCAGTGGCTTCCCCTCGGGGTCGGGGACAGACACCGAGTCGGCCTCAGGGCGCCTGACTGGCGGCTCGCTCGGCTGTGACTGCCGTCCTGTACCCGGCGACCCTTCTCAGCGGGGACTGGCAGTGCGGCCACGGAACCGGGCAGCAGCACGCGCGCTCCCTGCGCAGGGGCAGGACAGGCGCGTGTGGTAGCAGGTGCGTGTCAGGCAGCAAGAACACGACCACAGCAGCCCGGGTGAGCTTCAAGCATCAGGAGAAGAATTTCTCGTTTGGAACGGGGGACGGAAGAAGAAATAAGACCATGATGGAAAGGGCTGGAGAGAGGCCGGCGGCGGGACTGAGGGAGCGCCCCGCGACGAGGAGAGACGGTGTGGGGTCAGAGAGGCCCTTCCGGGCTGTGAGGTTCCGCCAAGGACAAAGGTGGCCCTGCAGGGTGTTCGCTCCGTGACCTAAAGGACAGGCCATGGAGAAGTTCGCACAGGAAGGAGAAGGGATTTCAAAAGGGGACGGAGAGGTGACGATGCTGGGACCCACAGGGAGGGATCACACGTCCGCCCCGGGGGTCATCGCCGTCCCCAAGCAGGAGCCGGAATCAGTGGAACCAAAACAGCATCAAAGACAGGCCAGTCTGGGGAGGGACAGGCCCCGGCACCCGGCACGTCCATGACATAAAGGTCCCATCTGGCACTGAGGGCACACGAGCGTCACGGGGGAAGGGACCCGCCGAACCCGGAGGTCACAGCGGGTGGCCTGAGGTTCCGCTGGGCTCCATGGGCTGCCGACCACGCGGGGGCCGCAGGAAGGTCACTTGGGTGCGCCGGCCACGGCCCGTCCTGACGGCGGCTCGTGGCCAAGGCGCGGAGAGGAGGGACGGACGTTCGTGACCCCGGGGGCAGGCTGATGGCAAAGTCACCATTCAGAAGACCAGAAAAGATGAGCTACCAAGAGGCTTGGCTATTTCATTATCTGAAGAAGATCTGATTTATCAAAAGATAATCAGAGCCGATAGGAGTTTGGAGGTGGCTGATGACAAAACAGTCTCAGAAGCCGTGACGTTTTCTAGACAGTCTGTGTAGCAGTCACACACGTAGGTGCCCACCTGCGAAGTTTCCTGGGGTGTTTGCATGTCATCATAGACATTCAACACTGTCTTGGACAGGTGACGCCTAGTTAACGGCGCGTCTCCAAACCGCTGTGTCACGACGTGGGCCTCCGTGGGACTGATCTAGGAAAGAGCCCCGCCAGCACGGACAAGCGGGGGACGCGCCCGCAGGGAGCCCGCCGCAGTGGGGGGCACGGCCCGGACCCTGCAGGTTGCAGCTTCCGAGGCACCGTCTCCCCGGGGAGGAAACGGGGAGACAATCCCCGGCGCGACGTGGAGGGGCGAGACGACGTTACGTTCATGTGGGAAGACGTGCACGAAGAACCAAGGTGCCCTGAGTAGCGGCTGTGCGAAGGGACGCCAACTGTGGCATCTACCAGGACACCTTGGCCGTGGCTCTCAGGCTTCCTAGTGCCACGACCCTGTAACACAGCTCCTCATGCTGAGGTGACCCCCATAACATTATTGTTGCTACTTTGTAACCGTCATGTTGCTGCTGTTATGAATCGTCATGTAAATATCTGATACGTGTTTTCCGATGGTCGTAGGCGACCCCTGTGAAAGGGTCATTTGGCCCCCAAAGGGGTTGCGACCCCCAGGTTGAGAACTGCTGCCCTAGATGGTGACAACGAACATGGTGCCATCCTACCACTAAGAGGGTCGGAATGATGGCAACGAGTAGACAGCTCACAGGTGACTCAAAGTGCGTCAGGGTTTCCTACCTGAAAGGGAGAACTCGGTGCGGACAGGCTGGGTCGTGCGACAAACGTTGCAGGCGTAGGTGGCTACAGCATTTTGGGGAAAAGCAGTTGGATCCTTACCTTGTAACAGAATAAATTCCAGGTGGCTAACAGGTTAGTGTAGCACAAGGACGTGGTAGGGGAATTTGAGGGGGATCCAGGCGAATATTTCTACATGCCGGGGGCGAAAAGGCCTTTGTAAGCACACAACTGCGGTGAGAAACCGGGACGGAGACGTGGTATCGCCCCGTGGGAAAACATGGAACGTCCACACGTGAACCAAAAAGACCAACGAAACACCGACGTCACCATTTGCATCAAGGGACAAATTTCTCTGTCGGGTTTGCGATCCTGGGGCCCTTGCCCCAGCCCGGCCCTGTCCTCAGCCCCGTCAACAAGCCCCGCTCACGGCGGCCCCGAGAGGAGGGCTGGCAGGGTCCCCACTCCACAGAGGGGGAGACTGAGGCACAGGGAAGTCAGGAACCTGCCCACGAGCTCGTAGAAATCGATTATAAGAATGACGAGCAGCCATGGAGTAGCAGCTGTTTACAACAAAGGCCGCGGGACGGCGGCTGTAACAAATCCGAGGGGAAACGCGGGTCAAGGTCAGCGCTTCTCAGAGAACTGGGCCGCTGAGTGGGAGCACGACCATCCCACGGCAACCGGGCTTGGGGAGCCGCGGGGGGCCGGCCCCCTGCCCCACCCCGGACCCCGTGGGAGGCGGGATGAGGAAGCAGCAGGAGCGACCCGGAGCCGCAGGCACCGTCGGCCAATGTCCTGAGCCTTTGGCCTCAGTTTCCCCTCCTGTAAAGTGGGGCCCTGGCAGCGTGGCATCCCCTCGTGGCTGTGCAACACCCCGGTGTCTGGTGTGGAAACACGGGGGACTGCCTGTCACAGCCCTCCGCTGGCAGACACCCCGGTTCCTTACAGGGGATCACGGTCAGCGGGCACCCCGCACGCCTGCTCTGGGGGGGCCATGTGATGGGGTGAGGATCCAGCACCCCCAGCGCGCCTCTCTCCTGCTCTGCGGCGGGCATGAGCGGGGGACGCCGGGCACTGGCCGCAGGGTGGTGGCCAATCCCAGCAGCCCGCGGGGCTCAGGTGCACTCGGGTGGGTGGGGCGTGCGCGATCCATGGCGGGGTGGCCCTCCGGGCCTGCTGGACCCCTGGCCCCGCCGTGTCCGGCCTCCCCTTCTGCTGCGTGCGCCCCGTGTGGGGGGCCGTGAAGGGTGCTCGTTCCCGGGGGCTGGTTTTCGTTCCCTGGGTGGGTGCTGCCGGCTCTGCCCTCGGGGTGCACTGGCCCCGGCCCCCCGGGGTGCGGGGGGGGGGGACTCCAGCCTGCGGCCCAGACACCTGCACGCTGCTCACTGCTGGTGCCAGCCCAGGGCCCCTCCCAGGCCCGGCTCCTCGGCCCGGGTTGGGCTGTCGCCTCCCTCACTGTGACTCTAGCTTCCTGCCCAGAGGTTAAACCTGGGTTGCCCTTAAAGCAGAGCTGGGGACAAGGGCTCCCTAAATTCCCTAGGGAACTGATGAGCCCGGGGCAGGAGTGCAGACAAGGAGGACAAGGGACAGTCACTACAAAGACACGTCCGCCGGTTTGCCCTCCTGTCCGCCCCCCACCCAGACCCCCTCCCTTGTGACCTTGAGGCCACAGGCATGGAGGCGAGGGGACGTTAAAGGAGAGATGGCAGCGGGGACACCGGGTGGTGTGAGGTGGCCCCAGCTGCGGCCACATCATGAGGACGAAAGCTCCGCCCCCTGAGCACTCTGGGTGACGTCAGAGGGAGACGGCCCTGGCTGGGACCCGAGGAAGGACCTCCTGGGAGCTGTAGGGGGTGGGGGGGTGACCCGGCCATGCTGGGGTTCACGTTGTGGGGGTGTGGACACCGCAGAGCTGGCGGGGGCCCTGGGCATGCGCATGGGAGCCCGGCCCCGTGACGTGAACGTCCTCCTTCCCCCCAACTCCGGTGCTGGGACAGTCAGCGCCGTGTGGCAGCTCCAGGTCCACGAAGGCCAGGCTGCGCGCAGCCCCCCTTCTGCCCCCACACGCCTGTTCGTCGGGGGGCATGGCGTGTGCACGCCCAGGAAAGAAGGGAGCAGGTGGGGAGGCACCATGGCGGGCACCATGGCGGGCACCATGGCCGGCAGCCTCCGGGGACTGTGTCCTCACGGTGCTTCGGCCCATTTCTCCTTGTCTGTGCTCCTCCTGCTGATGCATTTCATTCTGCTGTGCTACTGGGTGTCCCCGCAGATAGGAGCATGCATGACAAATCATGGAAAACAACAGGATGTGGTACAAACAAATGCCACATGACCAAGGGCACCACTGGCGGGGTGGTGGCTGTAGGGGACAGGTCTGTAGCTGCAGCTCAGCATGTCCGCTCCTGGCCCGGGATTTGTCTGGAAGGAGTTGGCACGTTGCTGGCACCACCTGCAGCAGGCCATTTGGGCCCGGGAGGCGGCCTTACACCCAGGTTCTTCCCAGGGCCCCACCTCACCTCCATGACCCCACTCATTCTGTCCTTGCCATGGGTGACAGGCCAGCCAGACAACAGGGGCCCCAGGGGTGACTTGGAAAGCACCGCAGGCCCCCCCAGACCCCCAGGCATTGCTGCTGCATCTAGAAAGCTCGGAGGTGTATGTGCCGGGGTCCCTCTCAAGGACTGCACCTGCCTCCTCCTGGCTCCAGGCACAGGCACGCGGCCTCCAGGATACCACCAAGCGTGTCTGAGGGACACAGCATGGGGACAGGGAGTCAGCAGTGTGAGCCCGGCCTGAGAGCGAATGCCAGCGTGAGCAGCAACCGCTGTGCTTGCAATTTCAGCATTTCATCTTGGAGCGCTTTGCGGCAAACCTAATCGTTCTGAGATCATGGGCCAAGGTTCCCCTTTTTTGTCGTGGTCAGAGGGGATTTATTCCGAAAACTCTCTGCGGCCCGCGCTTTCCTGAGGATGGAGGACATGATCAAGGGATGCGTTCATTATAGTTTGATGGGGAGAGAACTGGAGCGAGGTCACTCCTACTGGCCTGGCCACGGCAGCCCCACCCCAGGCCCTGTGCATGTTTCCCAGAGCCAAGGAGCTGAGCCTTCCATTATCCTGCACACGGCACACTGCGTGCTTTATGTGGTACACTGCACATACCACATGCACAGTAAATGATGCACATGGCATGCTGCTGCACACTGGATGGTACACACTGCCCATAGTACATGGCATGCTGCATGCTGCACATGGCACATGAACAGTACATGCTATACACTACACACAGCACACTGCACACAGCACACTGCATGGTTGCACACTATGTGTGGCACATAGCACACAGCACATGCACAGTGCGTGGTACACACTGCACACATCACACTGCACATGCACAGTGGGTGGTACACACTGCATATGCACAGTGTGTGGTACACACTGCACACGGCATACTGCATATGCACAGTGGGTGGTACACACTGCACACAGCACATGCACAGTGGGTGGTGGTACACACTGCACACAGCACATGCACAGTGTGTGGTACACACTGCACACAGCACATTGCACATGCACAGTGCGTGGTACACACGGCACACAGCTCATGCACAGTGCATGGTACACACTGCACATGGCACACTGCACATGCACAGTGTGTGGTACACACTGCACACGGGACACAGCACTTGCACAGTGCGTGGTACACACTGCACACGGGACACAGCACATGCACAGTGCGTGGTACACACTGCACATGGCACACTGTACATGCACAGTGCGTGGTACACACTGCACACGGGACACAGCACATGCACAGTGCGTGGTACACACTGCACAC